>CM042076.1:37709430-37738252 GCA_023509865.1 Trypoxylus dichotomus | reverse complement strand
AAGTTGAGAAGGTGCAAAACTCAACTCCTTAACGGTGCTCCGAATGGGGTCGACTGATATATCAAAAGACGCGTATTTTCGCGTAGATTACGATAAAAAAGTTTACCTCTCTATCTCTAACCGTTGCGGAGAAAATCGCGTTTAAAGTTACGAAATTTCCAAAAATGCTTAACTCCGAAACTTTGAAGCGCCGTAGCTCCTAAACGGTTATAGATAGGGGATCGGTTTGCGCCGTTCGAAAGTACGCGTCGAGATCTTTCGAATGAGCACCGAACAGTCGCGCTGCGACCGCGCATAACCGAGATACGGAGATTCGGTCGAGAAATTTCGGTAAAATACCGAAGTCCGAAGATTACCGTTTTTATCATCCTATCCGGTAGATTTTTACGCGCCGAACAAGAATTTTTTAGCACGCTTCGATATCTCTAACCGTTTAAGAGATACGGGCGTTTGAAGTTTCGGGACTTCGAAAAAACGCGAAAAATCGACCCCGAAAACGACATCTTTCGACGTTTTCTCGTGTCGCGCGTTAACGACGCCGTTCGGGCGGACGAGTTAGACGGTTTCCGATAGAAAAATGTCCGCGGAATCGATTGCGACCGCTCCGGACGCCCTATCTCTAACCGTTTAGCGGCTACGGCCCGTCAAAGTTGAAAGAGAGAGAAAAAATCCCAACTTTGAAGCGCTGTAGCGTCGGAACGCGTTGAGCTAGGGCGTCCTTCTTTCGCCTGTTTAGAACCCTCGTAGGGTCCTTACGACGCGCCGATAAGCGAACGTCTAACTCTTCCCGTTAACGCGCAGCAGAAACGTCGCATTTTCTGACCAAAACGATGAAATTTTTTCGACCCGAAAAATCGAGGGTCGGAATTTCGGGGTTTTGACCCTACCGGAACGTGGCCATATATGGGTGTATTACGCCTGAGAAATTTCAGCCCCCTAGCCCTAACCGTTTAGGAGATATGGACGTTTGAAAGTTGAGAAGGTGCACAACTCAACTCCTTAACGGTGCTCCGAATGGGGTCGACTGATATATCAAAAGACGCGTATTTTCGCGTAGATTACGATAAAAAAAGTTTACCTCTCTATCTCTAACCGTTGCGGAGAAAATCGCGTTTAAAGTTACGAAATTTCCAAAAATGCTTAACTCCGAAACTTTGAAGCGCCGTAGCTCCTAAACGGTTATAGATAGGGGATCCCGGTTTGCGCCGTTCGAAAGTACGCGTCGAGATCTTTCGAATGAGCACCGAACGGTCGCGCTGCGACCGCGCATAACCGAGATACGGAGATTCGGTCGAGAAATTTCGGTAAAATACCGAAGTCCGAAGATTACCGTTTTTATCATCCTATCCGGTAGATTTTTACGCGCCGAACAAGAATTTTTTAGCACGCTTCGATATCTCTAACCGTTTAAGAGATACGGGCGTTTGAAGTTTCGGGACTTCCAAAAACGCGAAAAAATCGACCCCGAAAACGACATCTTTCGACGTTTTCTCGTGTCGCGCGTTAACGACGCCGTTCGGGCGGACGAGTTAGACGGTTTCCGATAGAAAAATGTCCGCGGAATCGATTGCGACCGCTCCGGACGCCCTATCTCTAACCGTTTAGCGGCTACGGCCCGTCAAAGTTGAAAGAGAGAAAAAAATCCCAACTTTGAAGCGCTGTAGCGTCGGAACGCGTTGAGCTAGGGCGTCCTTCTTTCGCCTGTTTAGAACCCTCGTAGGGTCCTTACGACGCGCCGATAAGCGAACGTCTAACTCTTCCCGTTAACGCGCAGCAGAAACGTCGCATTTTTCTGACCAAAACGATGAATTTTTTCGACCCGAAAAATCGAGGGTCGGAATTTCGGGGTTTTGACCCTACCGGAACGTGGCCATATATGGGTGTATTACGCCTGAGAAATTTCAGCCCCTAGCCCTAACCGTTTAGGAGATATGGACGTTTGAAAGTTGAGAAGGTGCAAAACTCAACTCCTTAACGGTGCTCCGAATGGGGTCGACTGATATATCAAAAGACGCGTATTTTCGCGTAGATTACGATAAAAAAAGTTTACCTCTCTATCTCTAACCGTTGCGGAGAAAATCGCGTTTAAAGTTACGAAATTTCCAAAAATGCTTAACTCCGAAACTTTGAAGCGCCGTAGCTCCTAAACGGTTATAGATAGGGGATCCCGGTTTGCGCCGTTCGAAAGTACGCGTCGAGATCTTTCGAATGAGCACCGAACGGTCGCGCTGCGACCGCGCATAACCGAGATACGGAGATTCGGTCGAGAAATTTCGGTAAAATACCGAAGTCCGAAGATTACCGTTTTTATCATCCTATCCGGTAGATTTTTACGCGCCGAACAAGAATTTTTTTAGCACGCTTCGATATCTCTAACCGTTTAAGAGATACGGGCGTTTGAAGTTTCGGGACTTCGAAAAACGCGAAAAATCGACCCCGAAAACGACATCTTTCGACGTTTTCTCGTGTCGCGCGTTAACGACGCCGTTCGGGCGGACGAGTTAGACGGTTTCCGATAGAAAAATGTCCGCGGAATCGATTGCGACCGCTCCGGACGCCCTATCTCTAACCGTTTAGCGGCTACGGCCCGTCAAAGTTGAAAGAGAGAGAAAAAAAATCCCAACTTTGAAGCGCTGTAGCGTCGGAACGCGTTGAGCTAGGGCGTCCTTCTTTCGCCTGTTTAGAACCCTCGTAGGGGTCCTTACGACGCGCCGATAAGCGAACGTCTAACTCTTCCCGTTAACGCGCAGCAGAAACGTCGCATTTTTCTGACCAAAACGATGAAATTTTTTCGACCCGAAAAATCGAGGGTCGGAATTTCGGGGTTTTGACCCTACCGGAACGTGGCCATATATGGGTGTATTACGCCTGAGAAATTTCAGCCCCTAGCCCTAACCGTTTAGGAGATATGGACGTTTGAAAGTTGAGAAGGTGCAAAACTCAACTCCTTAACGGTGCTCCGAATGGGGTCGACTGATATATCAAAAGACGCGTATTTTCGCGTAGATTACGATAAAAAAAGTTTACCTCTCTATCTCTAACCGTTGCGGAGAAAATCGCGTTTAAAGTTACGAAATTTCCAAAAATGCTTAACTCCGAAACTTTGAAGCGCCGTAGCTCCTAAACGGTTATAGATAGGGGATCCCGGTTTGCGCCGTTCGAAAGTACGCGTCGAGATCTTTCGAATGAGCACCGAACGGTCGCGCTGCGACCGCGCATAACCGAGATACGGAGATTCGGTCGAGAAATTTCGGTAAAATACCGAAGTCCGAAGATTACCGTTTTTATCATCCTATCCGGTAGATTTGTACGCGCCGAACAAGAATTTTTAGCACGCTTCGATATCTCTAACCGTTTAAGAGATACGGGCGTTTGAAGTTTCGGGACTTCGAAAAAACGCGAAAAATCGACCCCGAAAACGACATCTTTCGACGTTTTCTCGTGTCGCGCGTTAACGACGCCGTTCGGGCGGACGAGTTAGACGGTTTCCGATAGAAAAATGTCCGCGGAATCGATTGCGACCGCTCCGGACGCCCTATCTCTAACCGTTTAGCGGCTACGGCCCGTCAAAGTTGAAAGAGAGAGAAAAAATCCCAACTTTGAAGCGCTGTAGCGTCGGAACGCGTTGAGCTAGGGCGTCCTTCTTTCGCCTGTTTAGAACCCTCGTAGGGTCCTTACGACGCGCCGATAAGCGAACGTCTAACTCTTCCCGTTAACGCGCAGCAGAAACGTCGCATTTTTCTGACCAAAACGATGAAATTTTTTCGACCCGAAAAATCGAGGGTCGGAATTTCGGGGTTTTGACCCTACCGGAACGTGGCCATATATGGGTGTATTACGCCTGAGAAATTTCAGCCCCTAGCCCTAACCGTTTAGGAGATATGGACGTTTGAAAGTTGAGAAGGTGCAAAACTCAACTCCTTAACGGTGCTCCGAATGGGGTCGACTGATATATCAAAAGACGCGTATTTTCGCGTAGATTACGATAAAAAAAGTTTACCTCTCTATCTCTAACCGTTGCGGAGAAAATCGCGTTTAAAGTTACGAAATTTCCAAAAATGCTTAACTCCGAAACTTTGAAGCGCCGTAGCTCCTAAACGGTTATAGATAGGGGATCCTGGTTTGCGCCGTTCGAAAGTACGCGTCGAGATCTTTCGAATGAGCACCGAACGGTCGCGCTGCGACCGCGCATAACCGAGATACGGAGATTCGGTCGAGAAATTTCGGTAAAATACCGAAGTCCGAAGATTACCGTTTTTATCATCCTATCCGGTAGATTTTTACGCGCCGAACAAGAATTTTTTTAGCACGCTTCGATATCTCTAACCGTTTAAGAGATACGGGCGTTTGAAGTTTCGGGACTTCGAAAAAACGCGAAAAAATCGACCCCGAAAACGACATCTTTCGACGTTTTCTCGTGTCGCGCGTTAACGACGCCGTTCGGGCGGACGAGTTAGACGGTTTCCGATAGAAAAATGTCCGCGGAATCGATTGCGACCGCTCCGGACGCCCTATCTCTAACCGTTTAGCGGCTACGGCCCGTCAAAGTTGAAAGAGAGAGAAAAAATCCCAACTTTGAAGCGCTGTAGCGTCGGAACGCGTTGAGCTAGGGCGTCCTTCTTTCGCCTGTTTAGAACCCTCGTAGGGTCCTTACGACGCGCCGATAAGCGAACGTCTAACTCTTCCCGTTAACGCGCAGCAGAAACGTCGCATTTTTCTGACCAAAACGATGAATTTTTTCGACCCGAAAAATCGAGGGTCGGAATTTCGGGGTTTTGACCCTACCGGAACGTGGCCATATATGGGTGTATTACGCCTGAGAAATTTCAGCCCCTAGCCCTAACCGTTTAGGAGATATGGACGTTTGAAAGTTGAGAAGGTGCAAAACTCAACTCCTTAACGGTGCTCCGAATGGGGTCGACTGATATATCAAAAGACGCGTATTTTCGCGTAGATTACGATAAAAAAAGTTTACCTCTCTATCTCTAACCGTTGCGGAGAAAATCGCGTTTAAAGTTACGAAATTTCCAAAAATGCTTAACTCCGAAACTTTGAAGCGCCGTAGCTCCTAAACGGTTATAGATAGGGGATCCCGGTTTGCGCCGTTCGAAAGTACGCGTCGAGATCTTTCGAATGAGCACCGAACGGTCGCGCTGCGACCGCGCATAACCGAGATACGGAGATTCGGTCGAGAAATTTCGGTAAAATACCGAAGTCCGAAGATTACCGTTTTTATCATCCTATCCGGTAGATTTTTACGCGCCGAACAAGAATTTTTTTAGCACGCTTCGATATCTCTAACCGTTTAAGAGATACGGGCGTTTGAAGTTTCGGGACTTCGAAAAAACGCGAAAAAATCGACCCCGAAAACGACATCTTTCGACGTTTTCTCGTGTCGCGCGTTAACGACGCCGTTCGGGCGGACGAGTTAGACGGTTTCCGATAGAAAAATGTCCGCGGAATCGATTGCGACCGCTCCGGACGCCCTATCTCTAACCGTTTAGCGGCTACGGCCCGTCAAAGTTGAAAGAGAGAGAAAAAATCCCAACTTTGAAGCGCTGTAGCGTCGGAACGCGTTGAGCTAGGGCGTCCTTCTTTCGCCTGTTTAGAACCCTCGTAGGGTCCTTACGACGCGCCGATAAGCGAACGTCTAACTCTTCCCGTTAACGCGCAGCAGAAACGTCGCATTTTTCTGACCAAAACGATGAAATTTTTTCGACCCGAAAAATCGAGGGTCGGAATTTCGGGGTTTTGACCCTACCGGAACGTGGCCATATATGGGTGTATTACGCCTGAGAAATTTCAGCCCCTAGCCCTAACCGTTTAGGAGATATGGACGTTTGAAAGTTGAGAAGGTGCAAAACTCAACTCCTTAACGGTGCTCCGAATGGGGTCGACTGATATATCAAAAGACGCGTATTTTCGCGTAGATTACGATAAAAAAAGTTTACCTCTCTATCTCTAACCGTTGCGGAGAAAATCGCGTTTAAAGTTACGAAATTTCCAAAAATGCTTAACTCCGAAACTTTGAAGCGCCGTAGCTCCTAAACGGTTATAGATAGGGGATCCCGGTTTGCGCCGTTCGAAAGTACGCGTCGAGATCTTTCGAATGAGCACCGAACGGTCGCGCTGCGACCGCGCATAACCGAGATACGGAGATTCGGTCGAGAAATTTCGGTAAAATACCGAAGTCCGAAGATTACCGTTTTTATCATCCTATCCGGTAGATTTTTACGCGCAAAACAAGAATTTTTTAGCACGCTTCGATATCTCTACCCGTTTAAGAGATACGGGCGTTTGAAGTTTCGGGACTTCGAGAAAACGCGAAAAAATCGACCCCGAAAACGACATCTTTCGACGTTTTCTCGTGTCGCGCGTTAACGACGCCGTTCGGGCGGACGAGTTAGACGGTTTCCGATAGAAAAATGTCCGCGGAATCGATTGCGACCGCTCCGGACGCCCTATCTCTAACCGTTTAGCGGCTACGGCCCGTCAAAGTTGAAAGAGAGAGAAAAAATCCCAACTTTGAAGCGCTGTAGCGTCGGAACGCGTTGAGCTAGGGCGTCCTTCTTTCGCCTGTTTAGAACCCTCGTAGGGTCCTTACGACGCGCCGATAAGCGAACGTCTAACTCTTCCCGTTAACGCGCAGCAGAAACGTCGCATTTTTCTGACCAAAACGATGAAATTTTTTCGACCCGAAAAATCGAGGGTCGGAATTTCGGGGTTTTGACCCTACCGGAACGTGGCCATATATGGGTGTATTACGCCTGAGAAATTTCAGCCCCTAGCCCTAACCGTTTAGGAGATATGGACGTTTGAAAGTTGAGAAGGTGCAAAACTCAACTCCTTAACGGTGCTCCGAATGGGGTCGACTGATATATCAAAAGACGCGTATTTTCGCGTAGATTACGATAAAAAAAGTTTACCTCTCTATCTCTAACCGTTGCGGAGAAAATCGCGTTTAAAGTTACGAAATTTCCAAAAATGCTTAACTCCGAAACTTTGAAGCGCCGTAGCTCCTAAACGGTTATAGATAGGGGATCCCGGTTTGCGCCGTTCGAAAGTACGCGTCGAGATCTTTCGAATGAGCACCGAACGGTCGCGCTGCGACCGCGCATAACCGAGATACGGAGATTCGGTCGAGAAATTTCGGTAAAATACCGAAGTCCGAAGATTACCGTTTTTATCATCCTATCCGGTAGATTTTTACGCGCCGAACAAGAATTTTTTAGCACGCTTCGATATCTCTAACCGTTTAAGAGATACGGGCGTTTGAAGTTTCGGGACTTCGAAAAAACGCGAAAAAATCGACCCCGAAAACGACATCTTTCGACGTTTTCTCGTGTCGCGCGTTAACGACGCCGTTCGGGCGGACGAGTTAGACGGTTTCCGATAGAAAAATGTCCGCGGAATCGATTGCGACCGCTCCGGACGCCCTATCTCTAACCGTTTAGCGGCTACGGCCCGTCAAAGTTGAAAGAGAGAGAAAAAATCCCAACTTTGAAGCGCTGTAGCGTCGGAACGCGTTGAGCTAGGGCGTCCTTCTTTCGCCTGTTTAGAACCCTCGTAGGGTCCTTACGACGCGCCGATAAGCGAACGTCTAACTCTTCCCGTTAACGCGCAGCAGAAACGTCGCATTTTTCTGACCAAAACGATGAAATTTTTTCGACCCGAAAAATCGAGGGTCGGAATTTCGGGGTTTTGACCCTACCGGAACGTGGCCATATATGGGTGTATTACGCCTGAGAAATTTCAGCCCCTAGCCCTAACCGTTTAGGAGATATGGACGTTTGAAAGTTGAGAAGGTGCAAAACTCAACTCCTTAACGGTGCTCCGAATGGGGTCGACTGATATATCAAAAGACGCGTATTTTCGCGTAGATTACGATAAAAAAAGTTTACCTCTCTATCTCTAACCGTTGCGGAGAAAATCGCGTTTAAAGTTACGAAATTTCCAAAAATGCTTAACTCCGAAACTTTGAAGCGCCGTAGCTCCTAAACGGTTATAGATAGGGGATCCCGGTTTGCGCCGTTCGAAAGTACGCGTCGAGATCTTTCGAATGAGCACCGAACGGTCGCGCTGCGACCGCGCATAACCGAGATACGGAGATTCGGTCGAGAAATTTCGGTAAAATACCGAAGTCCGAAGATTACCGTTTTTATCATCCTATCCGGTAGATTTTTACGCGCCGAACAAGAATTTTTTTAGCACGCTTCGATATCTCTAACCGTTTAAGAGATACGGGCGTTTGAAGTTTCGGGACTTCGAAAAAACGCGAAAAAATCGATCCCGAAAACGACATCTTTCGACGTTTTCTCGTGTCGCGCGTTAACGACGCCGTTCGGGCGGACGAGTTAGACGGTTTCCGATAGAAAAATGTCCGCGGAATCGATTGCGACCGCTCCGGACGCCCTATCTCTAACCGTTTAGCGGCTACGGCCCGTCAAAGTTGAAAGAGAGAAAAAATCCCAACTTTGAAGCGCTGTAGCGTCGGAACGCGTTGAGCTAGGGCGTCCTTCTTTCGCCTGTTTAGAACCCTCGTAGGGTCCTTACGACGCGCCGATAAGCGAACGTCTAACTCTTCCCGTTAACGCGCAGCAGAAACGTCGCATTTTTCTGACCAAAACGATGAAATTTTTTCGACCCGAAAAATCGAGGGTCGGAATTTCGGGGTTTTGACCCTACCGGAACGTGGCCATATATGGGTGTATTACGCCTGAGAAATTTCAGTCCCCTAGCCCTAACCGTTTAGGAGATATGGACGTTTGAAAGTTGAGAAGGTACAAAACTCAACTCCTTAACGGTGCTCCGAATGGGGTCGACTGATATATCAAAAGACGCGTATTTTCGCGTAGATTACGATAAAAAAAGTTTACCTCTCTATCTCTAACCGTTGCGGAGAAAATCGCGTTTAAAGTTACGAAATTTCCAAAAATGCTTAACTCCGAAACTTTGAAGCGCCGTAGCTCCTAAACGGTTATAGATAGGGGATCCCGGTTTGCGCCGTTCGAAAGTACGCGTCGAGATCTTTCGAATGAGCACCGAACGGTCGCGCTGCGACCGCGCATAACCGAGATACGGAGATTCGGTCGAGAAATTTCGGTAAAATACCGAAGTCCGAAGATTACCGTTTTTATCATCCTATCCGGTAGATTTTTACGCGCCGAACAAGAATTTTTAGCACGCTTCGATATCTCTAACCGTTTAAGAGATACGGGCGTTTGAAGTTTCGGGACTTCGAAAAAACGCGAAAAAATCGACCCCGAAAACGACATCTTTCGACGTTTTCTCGTGTCGCGCGTTAACGACGCCGTTCGGGCGGACGAGTTAGACGGTTTCCGATAGAAAAATGTCCGCGGAATCGATTGCGACCGCTCCGGACGCCCTATCTCTAACCGTTTAGCGGCTACGGCCCGTCAAAGTTGAAAGAGAGAGAAAAAAAATCCCAACTTTGAAGCGCTGTAGCGTCGGAACGCGTTGAGCTAGGGCGTCCTTCTTTCGCCTGTTTAGAACCCTCGTAGGGGTCCTTACGACGCGCCGATAAGCGAACGTCTAACTCTTCCCGTTAACGCGCAGCAGAAACGTCGCATTTTTCTGACCAAAACGATGAAATTTTTTCGACCCGAAAAATCGAGGGTCGGAATTTCGGGGTTTTGACCCTACCGGAACGTGGCCATATATGGGTGTATTACGCCTGAGAAATTTCAGCCCCTAGCCCTAACCGTTTAGGAGATATGGACGTTTGAAAGTTGAGAAGGTGCAAAACTCAACTCCTTAACGGTGCTCCGAATGGGGTCGACTGATATATCAAAAGACGCGTATTTTCGCGTAGATTACGATAAAAAAAGTTTACCTCTCTATCTCTAACCGTTGCGGAGAAAATCGCGTTTAAAGTTACGAAATTTCCAAAAATGCTTAACTCCGAAACTTTGAAGCGCCGTAGCTCCTAAACGGTTATAGATAGGGGATCCCGGTTTGCGCCGTTCGAAAGTACGCGTCGAGATCTTTCGAATGAGCACCGAACGGTCGCGCTGCGACCGCGCATAACCGAGATACGGAGATTCGGTCGAGAAATTTCGGTAAAATACCGAAGTCCGAAGATTACCGTTTTTATCATCCTATCCGGTAGATTTTTACGCGCCGAACAAGAATTTTTTTAGCACGCTTCGATATCTCTAACCGTTTAAGAGATACGGGCGTTTGAAGTTTCGGGACTTCGAAAAAACGCGAAAAATCGACCCCGAAAACGACATCTTTCGACGTTTTCTCGTGTCGCGCGTTAACGACGCCGTTCGGGCGGACGAGTTAGACGGTTTCCGATAGAAAAATGTCCGCGGAATCGATTGCGACCGCTCCGGACGCCCTATCTCTAACCGTTTAGCGGCTACGGCCCGTCAAAGTTGAAAGAGAGAGAAAAAAAATCCCAACTTTGAAGCGCTGTAGCGTCGGAACGCGTTGAGCTAGGGCGTCCTTCTTTCGCCTGTTTAGAACCCTCGTAGGGGTCCTTACGACGCGCCGATAAGCGAACGTCTAACTCTTCCCGTTAACGCGCAGCAGAAACGTCGCATTTTTCTGACCAAAACGATGAATTTTTTCGACCCGAAAAATCGAGGGTCGGAATTTCGGGGTTTTGACCCTACCGGAACGTGGCCATATATGGGTGTATTACGCCTGAGAAATTTCAGCCCCTAGCCCTAACCGTTTAGGAGATATGGACGTTTGAAAGTTGAGAAGGTGCAAAACTCAACTCCTTAACGGTGCTCCGAATGGGGTCGACTGATATATCAAAAGACGCGTATTTTCGCGTAGATTACGATAAAAAAAGTTTACCTCTCTATCTCTAACCGTTGCGGAGAAAATCGCGTTTAAAGTTACGAAATTTCCAAAAATGCTTAACTCCGAAACTTTGAAGCGCCGTAGCTCCTAAACGGTTATAGATAGGGGATCCCGGTTTGCGCCGTTCGAAAGTACGCGTCGAGATCTTTCGAATGAGCACCGAACGGTCGCGCTGCGACCGCGCATAACCGAGATACGGAGATTCGGTCGAGAAATTTCGGTAAAATACCGAAGTCCGAAGATTACCGTTTTTATCATCCTATCCGGTAGATTTTTACGCGCCGAACAAGAATTTTTTTAGCACGCTTCGATATCTCTAACCGTTTAAGAGATACGGGCGTTTGAAGTTTCGGGACTTCGAAAAAACGCGAAAAAGCGACCCCGAAAACGACATCTTTCGACGTTTTCTCGTGTCGCGCGTTAACGACGCCGTTCGGGCGGACGAGTTAGACGGTTTCCGATAGAAAAATGTCCGCGGAATCGATTGCGACCGCTCCGGACGCCCTATCTCTAACCGTTTAGCGGCTACGGCCCGTCAAAGTTGAAAGAGAGAGAAAAAATCCCAACTTTGAAGCGCTGTAGCGTCGGAACGCGTTGAGCTAGGGCGTCCTTCTTTCGCCTGTTTAGAACCCTCGTAGGGTCCTTACGACGCGCCGATAAGCGAACGTCTAACTCTTCCCGTTAACGCGCAGCAGAAACGTCGCATTTTTCTGACCAAAACGATGAAATTTTTTCGACCCGAAAAATCGAGGGTCGGAATTTCGGGGTTTTGACCCTACCGGAACGTGGCCATATATGGGTGTATTACGCCTGAGAAATTTCAGCCCCCTAGCCCTAACCGTTTAGGAGATATGGACGTTTGAAAGTTGAGAAGGTGCAAAACTCAACTCCTTAACGGTGCTCCGAATGGGGTCGACTGATATATCAAAAGACGCGTATTTTCGCGTAGATTACGATAAAAAAAGTTTACCTCTCTATCTCTAACCGTTGCGGAGAAAATCGCGTTTAAAGTTACGAAATTTCCAAAAATGCTTAACTCCGAAACTTTGAAGCGCCGTAGCTCCTAAACGGTTATAGATAGGGGATCCCGGTTTGCGCCGTTCGAAAGTACGCGTCGAGATCTTTCGAATGAGCACCGAACGGTCGCGCTGCGACCGCGCATAACCGAGATACGGAGATTCGGTCGAGAAATTTCGGTAAAATACCGAAGTCCGAAGATTACCGTTTTTATCATCCTATCCGGTAGATTTTTACGCGCCGAACAAGAATTTTTTTAGCACGCTTCGATATCTCTAACCGTTTAAGAGATACGGGCGTTTGAAGTTTCGGGACTTCGAAAAAACGCGAAAAATCGACCCCGAAAACGACATCTTTCGACGTTTTCTCGTGTCGCGCGTTAACGACGCCGTTCGGGCGGACGAGTTAGACGGTTTCCGATAGAAAAATGTCCGCGGAATCGATTGCGACCGCTCCGGACGCCCTATCTCTAACCGTTTAGCGGCTACGGCCCGTCAAAGTTGAAAGAGAGAGAAAAAAAATCCCAACTTTGAAGCGCTGTAGCGTCGGAACGCGTTGAGCTAGGGCGTCCTTCTTTCGCCTGTTTAGAACCCTCGTAGGGTCCTTACGACGCGCCGATAAGCGAACGTCTAACTCTTCCCGTTAACGCGCAGCAGAAACGTCGCATTTTTCTGACCAAAACGATGAAATTTTTTCGACCCGAAAAATCGAGGATCGGAATTTCGGGGTTTTGACCCTACCGGAACGTGGCCATATATGGGTGTATTACGCCTGAGAAATTTCAGCCCCCTAGCCCTAACCGTTTAGGAGATATGGACGTTTGAAAGTTGAGAAGGTGCAAAACTCAACTCCTTAACGGTGCTCCGAATGGGGTCGACTGATATATCAAAAGACGCGTATTTTCGCGTAGATTACGATAAAAAAAGTTTACCTCTCTATCTCTAACCGTTGCGGAGAAAATCGCGTTTAAAGTTACGAAATTTCCAAAAATACTTAACTCCGAAACTTTGAAGCGCCGTAGCTCCTAAACGGTTATAGATAGGGGATCCCGGTTTGCGCCGTTCGAAAGTACGCGTCGAGATCTTTCGAATGAGCACCGAACGGTCGCGCTGCGACCGCGCATAACCGAGATACGGAGATTCGGTCGAGAAATTTCGGTAAAATACCGAAGTCCGAAGATTACCGTTTTTATCATCCTATCCGGTAGATTTTTACGCGCCGAACAAGAATTTTTTTAGCACGCTTCGATATCTCTAACCGTTTAAGAGATACGGGCGTTTGAAGTTTCGGGACTTCGAAAAAACGCGAAAAATCGACCCCGAAAACGACATCTTTCGACGTTTTCTCGTGTCGCGCGTTAACGACGCCGTTCGGGCGGACGAGTTAGACGGTTTCCGATAGAAAAATGTCCGCGGAATCGATTGCGACCGCTCCGGACGCCCTATCTCTAACCGTTTAGCGGCTACGGCCCGTCAAAGTTGAAAGAGAGAGAAAAAAAATCCCAACTTTGAAGCGCTGTAGCGTCGGAACGCGTTGAGCTAGGGCGTCCTTCTTTCGCCTGTTTAGAACCCTCGTAGGGGTCCTTACGACGCGCCGATAAGCGAACGTCTAACTCTTCCCGTTAACGCGCAGCAGAAACGTCGCATTTTTCTGACCAAAACGATGAAATTTTTTCGACCCGAAAAATCGAGGGTCGGAATTTCGGGGTTTTGACCCTACCGGAACGTGGCCATATATGGGTGTATTACGCCTGAGAAATTTCAGCCCCTAGCCCTAACCGTTTAGGAGATATGGACGTTTGAAAGTTGAGAAGGTGCAAAACTCAACTCCTTAACGGTGCTCCGAATGGGGTCGACTGATATATCAAAAGACGCGTATTTTCGCGTAGATTACGATAAAAAAAGTTTACCTCTCTATCTCTAACCGTTGCGGAGAAAATCGCGTTTAAAGTTACGAAATTTCCAAAAATGCTTAACTCCGAAACTTTGAAGCGCCGTAGCTCCTAAACGGTTATAGATAGGGGATCCCGGTTTGCGCCGTTCGAAAGTACGCGTCGAGATCTTTCGAATGAGCACCGAACGGTCGCGCTGCGACCGCGCATAACCGAGATACGGAGATTCGGTCGAGAAATTTCGGTAAAATACCGAAGTCCGAAGATTACCGTTTTTATCATCCTATCCGGTAGATTTTTACGCGCCGAACAAGAATTTTTTTAGCACGCTTCGATATCTCTAACCGTTTAAGAGATACGGGCGTTTGAAGTTTCGGGACTTCGAAAAACGCGAAAAATCGACCCCGAAAACGACATCTTTCGACGTTTTCTCGTGTCGCGCGTTAACGACGCCGTTCGGGCGGACGAGTTAGACGGTTTCCGATAGAAAAATGTCCGCGGAATCGATTGCGACCGCTCCGGACGCCCTATCTCTAACCGTTTAGCGGCTACGGCCCGTCAAAGTTGAAAGAGAGAGAAAAAAAATCCCAACTTTGAAGCGCTGTAGCGTCGGAACGCGTTGAGCTAGGGCGTCCTTCTTTCGCCTGTTTAGAACCCTCGTAGGGGTCCTTACGACGCGCCGATAAGCGAACGTCTAACTCTTCCCGTTAACGCGCAGCAGAAACGTCGCATTTTTCTGACCAAAACGATGAAATTTTTTCGACCCGAAAAATCGAGGGTCGGAATTTCGGGGTTTTGACCCTACCGGAACGTGGCCATATATGGGTGTATTACGCCTGAGAAATTTCAGCCCCGTAGCCCTAACCGTTTAGGAGATATGGACGTTTGAAAGTTGAGAAGGTGCAAAACTCAACTCCTTAACGGTGCTCCGAATGGGGTCGACTGATATATCAAAAGACGCGTATTTTCGCGTAGATTACGATAAAAAAAGTTTACCTCTCTATCTCTAACCGTTGCGGAGAAAATCGCGTTTAAAGTTACGAAATTTCCAAAAATGCTTAACTCCGAAACTTTGAAGCGCCGTAGCTCCTAAACGGTTATAGATAGGGGATCCCGGTTTGCGCCGTTCGAAAGTACGCGTCGAGATCTTTCGAATGAGCACCGAACGGTCGCGCTGCGACCGCGCATAACCGAGATACGGAGATTCGGTCGAGAAATTTCGGTAAAATACCGAAGTCCGAAGATTACCGTTTTTATCATCCTATCCGGTAGATTTTTACGCGCCGAACAAGATTTTTTTAGCACGCTTCGATATCTCTAACCGTTTAAGAGATACGGGCGTTTGAAGTTTCGGGACTTCGAAAAAACGCGAAAAAATCGACCCCGAAAACGACATCTTTCGACGTTTTCTCGTGTCGCGCGTTAACGACGCCGTTCGGGCGGACGAGTTAGACGGTTTCCGATAGAAAAATGTCCGCGGAATCGATTGCGACCGCTCCGGAGGCCCTATCTCTAACCGTTTAGCGGCTACGGCCCGTCAAAGTTGAAAGAGAGAGAATAAAAATCCCAACTTTGAAGCGCTGTAGCGTCGGAACGCGTTGAGCTAGGGCGTCCTTCTTTCGCCTGTTTAGAACCCTCGTAGGGTCCTTACGACGCGCCGATAAGCGAACGTCTAACTCTTCCCGTTAACGCGCAGCAGAAACGTCGCATTTTTCTGACCAAAACGATGAAATTTTTTCGACCCGAAAAATCGAGGGTCGGAATTTCGGGGTTTTGACCCTACCGGAACGTGGCCATATATGGGTGTATTACGCCTGAGAAATTTCAGCCCCTAGCCCTAACCGTTTAGGAGATATGGACGTTTGAAAGTTGAGAAGGTGCAAAACTCAACTCCTTAACGGTGCTCCGAATGGGGTCGACTGATATATCAAAAGACGCGTATTTTAGCGTAGATTACGATAAAAAAAGTTTACCTCTCTATCTCTAACCGTTGCGGAGAAAATCGCGTTTAAAGTTACGAAATTTCCAAAAATGCTTAACTCCGAAACTTTGAAGCGCCGTAGCTCCTAAACGGTTATAGATAGGGGATCCCGGTTTGCGCCGTTCGAAAGTACGCGTCGAGATCTTTCGAATGAGCACCGAACGGTCGCGCTGCGACCGCGCATAACCGAGATACGGAGATTCGGTCGAGAAATTTCGGTAAAATACCGAAGTCCGAAGATTACCGTTTTTATCATCCTATCCGGTAGATTTTTACGCGCCGAACAAGAATTTTTTAGCACGCTTCGATATCTCTAACCGTTTAAGAGATACGGGCGTTTGAAGTTTCGGGACTTCGAAAAAACGCGAAAAAATCGACCCCGAAAACGACATCTTTCGACGTTTTCTCGTGTCGCGCGTTAACGACGCCGTTCGGGCGGACGAGTTAGACGGTTTCCGATAGAAAAATGTCCGCGGAATCGATTGCGACCGCTCCGGACGCCCTATCTCTAACCGTTTAGCGGCTACGGCCCGTCAAAGTTGAAAGAGAGAAAAAAATCCCAACTTTGAAGCGCTGTAGCGTCGGAACGCGTTGAGCTAGGGCGTCCTTCTTTCGCCTGTTTAGAACCCTCGTAGGGGTCCTTACGACGCGCCGATAAGCGAACGTCTAACTCTTCCCGTTAACGCGCAGCAGAAACGTCGCACTTTTTCTGACCAAAACGATGAAATTTTTTCGACCCGAAAAATCGAGGGTCGGAATTTCGGGGTTTTGACCCTACCGGAACGTGGCCATATATGGGTGTATTACGCCTGAGAAATTTCAGCCCCTAGCCCTAACCGTTTAGGAGATATGGACGTTTGAAAGTTGAGAAGGTGCAAAACTCAACTCCTTAACGGTGCTCCGAATGGGGTCGACTGATATATCAAAAGACGCGTATTTTCGCGTAGATTACGATAAAAAAAGTTTACCTCTCTATCTCTAACCGTTGCGGAGAAAATCGCGTTTAAAGTTACGAAATTTCCAAAAATGCTTAACTCCGAAACTTTGAAGCGCCGTAGCTCCTAAACGGTTATAGATAGGGGATCCCGGTTTGCGCCGTTCGAAAGTACGCGTCGAGATCTTTCGAATGAGCACCGAACGGTCGCGCTGCGACCGCGCATAACCGAGATACGGAGATTCGGTCGAGAAATTTCGGTAAAATACCGAAGTCCGAAGATTACCGTTTTTATCATCCTATCCGGTAGATTTTTACGCGCCGAACAAGAATTTTTTTAGCACGCTTCTATATCTCTAACCGTTTAAGAGATACGGGCGTTTGAAGTTTCGGGACTTCTAAAAAACGCGAAAAAATCGACCCCGAAAACGACATCTTTCGACGTTTTCTCGTGTCGCGCGTTAACGACGCCGTTCGGGCGGACGAGTTAGACGGTTTCCGATAGAAAAATGTCCGCGGAATCGATTGCGACCGCTCCGGACGCCCTATCTCTAACCGTTTAGCGGCTACGGCCCGTCAAAGTTGAAAGAGAGAGAAAAAATCCCAACTTTGAAGCGCTGTAGCGTCGGAACGCGTTGAGCTAGGGCGTCCTTCTTTCGCCTGTTTAGAACCCTCGTAGGGTCCTTACGACGCGCCGATAAGCGAACGTCTAACTCTTCCCGTTAACGCGCAGCAGAAACGTCGCATTTTTCTGACCAAAACGATGAAATTTTTTCGACCCGAAAAATCGAGGGTCGGAATTTCGGGGTTTTGACCCTACCGGAACGTGGCCATATATGGGTGTATTACGCCTGAGAAATTTCAGCCCCCTAGCCCTAACCGTTTAGGAGATATGGACGTCTGAAAGTTGAGAAGGTGCAAAACTCAACTCCTTAACGGTGCTCCGAATGGGGTCGACTGATATATCAAAAGACGCGTATTTTCGCGTAGATTACGATAAAAAAAGTTTACCTCTCTATCTCTAACCGTTGCGGAGAAAATCGCGTTTAAAGTTACGAAATTTCCAAAAATGCTTAACTCCGAAACTTTGAAGCGCCGTAGCTCCTAAACGGTTATAGATAGGGAATCCTGGTTTGCGCCGTTCGAAAGTACGCGTCGAGATCTTTCGAATGAGCACCGAACGGTCGCGCTGCGACCGCGCATAACCGAGATACGGAGATTCGGTCGAGAAATTTCGGTAAAATACCGAAGTCCGAAGATTACCGTTTTTATCATCCTATCCGGTAGATTTTTACGCGCCGAACAAGAATTTTTTAGCACGCTTCGATATCTCTAACCGTTTAAGAGATACGGGCGTTTGAAGTTTCGGGACTTCGAAAAAACGCGAAAAAATCGACCCCGAAAACGACATCTTTCGACGTTTTCTCGTGTCGCGCGTTAACGACGCCGTTCGGGCGGACGAGTTAGACGGTTTCCGATAGAAAAATGTCCGCGGAATCGATTGCGACCGCTCCGGACGCCCTATCTCTAACCGTTTAGCGGCTACGGCCCGTCAAAGTTGAAAGAGAGAGAAAAAAATCCCAACTTTGAAGCGCTGTAGCGTCGGAACGCGTTGAGCTAGGGCGTCCTTCTTTCGCCTGTTTAGAACCCTCGTAGGGTCCTTACGACGCGCCGATAAGCGAACGTCTAACTCTTCCCGTTAACGCGCAGCAGAAACGTCGCATTTTTCTGACCAAAACGATGAAATTTTTTCGACCCGAAAAATCGAGGGTCGGAATTTCGGGGTTTTGACCCTACCGGAACGCGGCCATATATGGGTGTATTACGCCTGAGAAATTTCAGCCCCCTAGCCCTAACCGTTTAGGAGATATGGACGTTTGAAAGTTGAGAAGGTGCAAAACTCAACTCCTTAACGGTGCTCCGAATGGGGTCGACTGATATATCAAAAGACGCGTATTTTCGCGTAGATTACGATAAAAAAAGTTTACCTCTCTATCTCTAACCGTTGCGGAGAAAATCGCGTTTAAAGTTACGAAATTTCCAAAAATGCTTAACTCCGAAACTTTGAAGCGCCGTAGCTCCTAAACGGTTATAGATAGGGGATCCCGGTTTGCGCCGTTCGAAAGTACGCGTCGAGATCTTTCGAATGAGCACCGAACGGTCGCGCTGCGACCGCGCATAACCGAGATACGGAGATTCGGTCGAGAAATTTCGGTAAAATACCGAAGTCCGAAGATTACCGTTTTTATCATCCTATCCGGTAGATTTTTACGCGCCGAACAAGAATTTTTTAGCACGCTTCGATATCTCTAACCGTTTAAGAGATACGGGCGTTTGAAGTTTCGGGACTTCGAAAAAACGCGAAAAAATCGACCCCGAAAACGACATCTTTCGACGTTTTCTCGTGTCGCGCGTTAACGACGCCGTTCGGGCGGACGAGTTAGACGGTTTCCGATAGAAAAATGTCCGCGGAATCGATTGCGACCGCTCCGGACGCCCTATCTCTAACCGTTTAGCGGCTACGGCCCGTCAAAGTTGAAAGAGAGAAAAAAATCCCAACTTTGAAGCGCTGTAGCGTCGGAACGCGTTGAGCTAGGGCGTCCTTCTTTCGCCTGTTTAGAACCCTCGTAGGGTCCTTACGACGCGCCGATAAGCGAACGTCTAACTCTTCCCGTTAACGCGCAGCAGAAACGTCGCATTTTTCTGACCAAAACGATGAAATTTTTTCGACCCGAAAAATCGAGGGTCGGAATTTCGGGGTTTTGACCCTACCGGAACGTGGCCATATATGGGTGTATTACGCCTGAGAAATTTCAGCCCCTAGCCCTAACCGTTTAGGAGATATGGACGTTTGAAAGTTGAGAAGGTGCAAAACTCAACTCCTTAACGGTGCTCCGAATGGGGTCGACTGATATATCAAAAGACGCGTATTTTCGCGTAGATTACGATAAAAAAAGTTTACCTCTCTATCTCTAACCGTTGCGGAGAAAATCGCGTTTAAAGTTACGAAATTTCCAAAAATGCTTAACTCCGAAACTTTGAAGCGCCGTAGCTCCTAAACGGTTATAGATAGGGGATCCCGGTTTGCGCCGTTCGAAAGTACGCGTCGAGATCTTTCGAATGAGCACCGAACGGTCGCGCTGCGACCGCGCATAACCGAGATACGGAGATTCGGTCGAGAAATTTCGGTAAAATACCGAAGTCCGAAGATTACCGTTTTTATCATCCTATCCGGTAGATTTTTACGCGCCGAACAAGAATTTTTTAGCACGCTTCGATATCTCTAACCGTTTAAGAGATACGGGCGTTTGAAGTTTCGGGACTTCGAAAAAACGCGAAAAATCGACCCCGAAAACGACATCTTTCGACGTTTTCTCGTGTCGCGCGTTAACGACGCCGTTCGGGCGGACGAGTTAGACGGTTTCCGATAGAAAAATGTCCGCGGAATCGATTGCGACCGCTCCGGACGCCCTATCTCTAACCGTTTAGCGGCTACGGCCCGTCAAAGTTGAAAGAGAGAGAAAAAATCCCAACTTTGAAGCGCTGTAGCGTCGGAACGCGTTGAGCTAGGGCGTCCTTCTTTCGCCTGTTTAGAACCCTCGTAGGGTCCTTACGACGCGCCGATAAGCGAACGTCTAACTCTTCCCGTTAACGCGCAGCAGAAACGTCGCATTTTTTCTGACCAAAACGATGAAATTTTTTCGACCCGAAAAATCGAGGGTCGGAATTTCGGGGTTTTGACCCTACCGGAACGTGGCCATATATGGGTGTATTACGCCTGAGAAATTTCAGCCCCTAGCCCTAACCGTTTAGGAGATATGGACGTTTGAAAGTTGAGAAGGTGCAAAACTCAACTCCTTAACGGTGCTCCGAATGGGGTCGACTGATATATCAAAAGACGCGTATTTTCGCGTAGATTACGATAAAAAAAGTTTACCTCTCTATCTCTAACCGTTGCGGAGAAAATCGCGTTTAAAGTTACGAAATTTCCAAAAATGCTTAACTCCGAAACTTTGAAGCGCCGTAGCTCCTAAACGGTTATAGATAGGGGATCCCGGTTTGCGCCGTTCGAAAGTACGCGTCGAGATCTTTCGAATGAGCACCGAACGGTCGCGCTGCGACCGCGCATAACCGAGATACGGAGATTCGGTCGAGAAATTTCGGTAAAATACCGAAGTCCGAAGATTACCGTTTTTATCATCCTATCCGGTAGATTTTTACGCGCCGAACAAGAAATTTTTAGCACGCTTCGATATCTCTAACCGTTTAAGAGATACGGGCGTTTGAAGTTTCGGGACTTCGAAAAACGCGAAAAATCGACCCCGAAAACGACATCTTTCGACGTTTTCTCGTGTCGCGCGTTAACGACGCCGTTCGGGCGGACGAGTTAGACGGTTTCCGATAGAAAAATGTCCGCGGAATCGATTGCGACCGCTCCGGACGCCCTATCTCTAACCGTTTAGCGGCTACGGCCCGTCAAAGTTGAAAGAGAGAGAAAAAAAATCCCAACTTTGAAGCGCTGTAGCGTCGGAACGCGTTGAGCTAGGGCGTCCTTCTTTCGCCTGTTTAGAACCCTCGTAGGGTCCTTACGACGCGCCGATAAGCGAACGTCTAACTCTTCCCGTTAACGCGCAGCAGAAACGTCGCATTTTTTCTGACCAAAACGATGAAATTTTTTCGACCCGAAAAATCGAGGGTCGGAATTTCGGGGTTTTGACCCTACCGGAACGTGGCCATATATGGGTGTATTACGCCTGAGAAATTTCAGCCCCCTAGCCCTAACCGTTTAGGAGATATGGACGTTTGAAAGTTGAGAAGGTGCAAAACTCAACTCCTTAACGGTGCTCCGAATGGGGTCGACTGATATATCAAAAGACGCGTATTTTCGCGTAGATTACGATAAAAAAAAGTTTACCTCTCTATCTCTAACCGTTGCGGAGAAAATCGCGTTTAAAGTTACGAAATTTCCAAAAATGCTTAACTCCGAAACTTTGAAGCGCCGTAGCTCCTAAACGGTTATAGATAGGGGATCCCGGTTTGCGCCGTTCGAAAGTACGCGTCGAGATCTTTCGAATGAGCACCGAACGGTCGCGCTGCGACCGCGCATAACCGAGATACGGAGATTCGGTCGAGAAATTTCGGTAAAATACCGAAGTCCGAAGATTACCGTTTTTATCATCCTATCCGGTAGATTTGTACGCGCCGAACAAGAATTTTTTTAGCACGCTTCGATATCTCTAACCGCTTAAGAGATACGGGCGTTTGAAGTTTCGGGACTTCGAAACAACGCGAAAAAATCGACCCCGAAAACGACATCTTTCGACGTTTTCTCGTGTCGCGCGTTAACGACGCCGTTCGGGCGGACGAGTTAGACGGTTTCCGATAGAAAAATGTCCGCGGAATCGATTGCGACCGCTCCGGACGCCCTATCTCTAACCGTTTAGCGGCTACGGCCCGTCAAAGTTGAAAGAGAGAGAAAAAAAATCCCAACTTTGAAGCGCTGTAGCGTCGGAACGCGTTGAGCTAGGGCGTCCTTCTTTCGCCTGTTTAGAACCCTCGTAGGGGTCCTTACGACGCGCCGATAAGCGAACGTCTAACTCTTCCCGTTAACGCGCAGCAGAAACGTCGCATTTTTTTCTGACCAAAACGATGAATTTTTTTCGACCCGAAAAATCGAGGGTCGGAATTTCGGGGTTTTGACCCTACCGGAACGTGGCCATATATGGGTGTATTACGCCTGAGAAATTTCAGCCCCCTAGCCCTAACCGTTTAGGAGATATGGACGTTTGAAAGTTGAGAAGGTGCAAAACTCAACTCCTTAACGGTGCTCCGAATGGGGTCGACTGATATATCAAAAGACGCGTATTTTCGCGTAGATTACGATAAAAAAAGTTTACCTCTCTATCTCTAACCGTTGCGGAGAAAATCGCGTTTAAAGTTACGAAATTTCCAAAAATGCTTAACTCCGAAACTTTGAAGCGCCGTAGCTCCTAAACGGTTATAGATAGGGGATCCCGGTTTGCGCCGTTCGAAAGTACGCGTCGAGATCTTTCGAATGAGCACCGAACGGTCGCGCTGCGACCGCGCATAACCGAGATACGGAGATTCGGTCGAGAAATTTCGGTAAAATACCGAAGTCCGAAGATTACCGTTTTTATCATCCTATCCGGTAGATTTTTACGCGCCGAACAAGAATTTTTTAGCACGCTTCGATATCTCTAACCGTTTAAGAGATACGGGCGTTTGAAGTTTCGGGACTTCGAAAAACGCGAAAAAATCGACCCCGAAAACGACATCTTTCGACGTGTTCTCGTGTCGCGCGTTAACGACGCCGTTCGGGCGGACGAGTTAGACGGTTTCCGATAGAAAAATGTCCGCGGAATCGATTGCGACCGCTCCGGACGCCCTATCTCTAACCGTTTAGCGGCTACGGCCCGTCAAAGTTGAAAGAGAGAGAAAAATCCCAACTTTGAAGCGCTGTAGCGTCGGAACGCGTTGAGCTAGGGCGTCCTTCTTTCGCCTGTTTAGAACCCTCGTAGGGTCCTTACGACGCGCCGATAAGCGAACGTCTAACTCTTCCCGTTAACGCGCAGCAGAAACGTCGCATTTTTTCTGACCAAAACGATGAAATTTTTTCGACCCGAAAAATCGAGGGTCGGAATTTCGGGGTTTTGACCCTACCGGAACGTGGCCATATATGGGTGTATTACGCCTGAGAAATTTCAGCCCCCTAGCCCTAACCGTTTAGGAGATATGGACGTTTGAAAGTTGAGAAGGTACAAAACTCAACTCCTTAACGGTGCTCCGAATGGGGTCGACTGATATATCAAAAGACGCGTATTTTCGCGTAGATTACGATAAAAAAAGTTTACCTCTCTATCTCTAACCGTTGCGGAGAAAATCGCGTTTAAAGTTACGAAATTTCCAAAAATACTTAACTCCGAAACTTTGAAGCGCCGTAGCTCCTAAACGGTTATAGATAGGGGATCCCGGTTTGCGCCGTTCGAAAGTACGCGTCGAGATCTTTCGAATGAGCACCGAACGGTCGCGCTGCGACCGCGCATAACCGAGATACGGAGATTCGGTCGAGAAATTTCGGTAAAATACCGAAGTCCGAAGATTACCGTTTTTATCATCCTATCCGGTAGATTTTTACGCGCCGAACAAGAATTTTTTTAGCACGCTTCGATATCTCTAACCGTTTAAGAGATACGGGCGTTTGAAGTTTCGGGACTTCGAAAAAACGCGAAAAAAGCGACCCCGAAAACGACATCTTTCGACGTTTTCTCGTGTCGCGCGTTAACGACGCCGTTCGGGCGGACGAGTTAGACGGTTTCCGATAGAAAAATGTCCGCGGAATCGATTGCGACCGCTCCGGACGCCCTATCTCTAACCGTTTAGCGGCTACGGCCCGTCAAAGTTTAAAGAGTTAGAAAAAAAATCACAACTTTGAAGCGCTGTAGCGTCGGAACGCGTTGAGCTAGGGCGTCCTTCTTTCGCCTGTTTAGAACCCTCGTAGGGTCCTTACGACGCGCCGATAAGCGAACGTCTAACTCTTCCCGTTAACGCGCAGCAGAAACGTCGCATTTTTCTGACCAAAACGATGAAATTTTTTCGACCCGAAAAATCGAGGGTCGGAATTTCGGGGTTTTGACCCTACCGGAACGTGGCCATATATGGGTGTATTACGCCTGAGAAATTTCAGCCCCTAGCCCTAACCGTTTAGGAGATATGGACGTTTGAAAGTTGAGAAGGTGCAAAACTCAACTCCTTAACGGTGCTCCGAATGGGGTCGACTGATATATCAAAAGACGCGTATTTTCGCGTAGATTACGATAAAAAAAGTTTACCTCTCTATCTCTAACCGTTGCGGAGAAAATCGCGTTTAAAGTTACGAAATTTCCAAAAATGCTTAACTCCGAAACTTTGAAGCGCCGTAGCTCCTAAACGGTTATAGATAGGGGATCCCGGTTTGCGCCGTTCGAAAGTACGCGTCGAGATCTTTCGAATGAGCACCGAACGGTCGCGCTGCGACCGCGCATAACCGAGATACGGAGATTCGGTCGAGAAATTTCGGTAAAATACCGAAGTCCGAAGATTACCGTTTTTATCATCCTATCCGGTAGATTTTTACGCGCCGAACAAGAACTTTTTAGCACGCTTCGATATCTCTAACCGTTTAAGAGATACGGGCGTTTGAAGTTTCGGGACTTCGAAAAAACGCGAAAAATCGACCCCGAAAACGACATCTTTCGACGTTTTCTCGTGTCGCGCGTTAACGACGCCGTTCGGGCGGACGAGTTAGACGGTTTCCGATAGAAAAATGTCCGCGGAATCGATTGCGACCGCTCCGGACGCCCTATCTCTAACCGTTTAGCGGCTACGGCCCGTCAAAGTTGAAAGAGAGAGAAAAAATCCCAACTTTGAAGCGCTGTAGCGTCGGAACGCGTTGAGCTAGGGCGTCCTTCTTTCGCCTGTTTAGAACCCTCGTAGGGTCCTTACGACGCGCCGATAAGCGAACGTCTAACTCTTCCCGTTAACGCGCAGCAGAAACGTCGCATTTTTCTGACCAAAACGATGAAATTTTTTCGACCCGAAAAATCGAGGGTCGGAATTTCGGGGTTTTGACCCTACCGGAACGTGGCCATATATGGGTGTATTACGCCTGAGAAATTTCAGCCCCTAGCCCTAACCGTTTAGGAGATATGGACGTTTGAAAGTTGAGAAGGTGCAAAACTCAACTCCTTAACGGTGCTCCGAATGGGGTCGACTGATATATCAAAAGACGCGTATTTTCGCGTAGATTACGATAAAAAAGTTTACCTCTCTATCTCTAACCGTTGCGGAGAAAATCGCGTTTAAAGTTACGAAATTTCCAAAAATGCTTAACTCCGAAACTTTGAAGCGCCGTAGCTCCTAAACGGTTATAGATAGGGGATCCCGGTTTGCGCCGTTCGAAAGTACGCGTCGAGATCTTTCGAATGAGCACCGAACAGTCGCGCTGCGACCGCGCATAACCGAGATACGGAGATTCGGTCGAGAAATTTCGGTAAAATACCGAAGTCCGAAGATTACCGTTTTTATCATCCTATCCGGTAGATTTTTACGCGCCGAACAAGAATTTTTTTAGCACGCTTCGATATCTCTAACCGTTTAAGAGATACGGGCGTTTGAAGTTTCGGGACTTCGAAAAAACGCGAACCATCGACCCCGAAAACGACATCTTTCGACGTTTTCTCGTGTCGCGCGTTAACGACGCCGTTCGGGCGGACGAGTTAGACGGTTTCCGATAGAAAAATGTCCGCGGAATCGATTGCGACCGCTCCGGACGCCCTATCTCTAACCGTTTAGCGGCTACGGCCCGTCAAAGTTGAAAGAGAGAGAAAAAAAATCCCAACTTTGAAGCGCTGTAGCGTCGGAACGCGTTGAGCTAGGGCGTCCTTCTTTCGCCTGTTTAGAACCCTCGTAGGGGTCCTTACGACGCGCCGATAAGCGAACGTCTAACTCTTCCCGTTAACGCGCAGCAGAAACGTCGCATTTTTTTCTGACCAAAACGATGAAATTTTTTCGACCCGAAAAATCGAGGGTCGGAATTTCGGGGTTTTGACCCTACCGGAACGCGGCCATATATGGGTGTATTACGCCTGAGAAATTTCAGCCCCCTAGCCCTAACCGTTTAGGAGATATGGACGTTTGAAAGTTGAGAAGGTGCAAAACTCAACTCCTTAACGGTGCTCCGAATGGGGTCGACTGATATATCAAAAGACGCGTATTTTCGCGTAGATTACGATAAAAAAAGTTTACCAATCTATCTCTAACCGTTGCGGAGAAAATCGCGTTTAAAGTTACGAAATTTCCAAAAATGCTTAACTCCGAAACTTTGAAGCGCCGTAGCTCCTAAACGGCTATAGATAGGGGATCCCGGTTTGCGCCGTTCGAAAGTACGCGTCGAGATCTTTCGAATGAGCACCGAACGGTCGCGCTGCGACCGCCCATAACCGAGATACGGAGATTCGGTCGAGAAATTTCGGTAAAATATCGAAGTCCGAAAATTACCGTTTTTATCATCCTATCCGGTAGATTTTTACGCGCCGAACAAGAATTTTTTTAGCACGCTTCGATATCTCTAACCGTTTAAGAGATACGGGCGTTTGAAGTTTCGGGACTTCGAAAAACGCGAAAAATCGACCCCGAAAACGACATCTTTCGACGTTTTCTCGTGTCGCGCGTTAACGACGCCGTTCGGGCGGACGAGTTAGACGGTTTCCGATAGAAAATGTCCGCGGAATCGATTGCGACCGCTCCGGACGCCCTATCTCTAACCGTTTAGCGGCTACGGCCCGTCAAAGTTGAAAGAGAGAGAAAAAATCCCAACTTTGAAGCGCTGTAGCGTCGGAACGCGTTGAGCTAGGGCGTCCTTCTTTCGCCTGTTTAGAACCCTCGTAGGGGTCCTTACGACGCGCCGATAAGCGAACGTCTAACTCTTCCCGTTAACGCGCAGCAGAAACGTCGCATTTTTTTCTGACCAAAACGATGAAATTTTTTCGACCCGAAAAATCGAGGGTCGGAATTTCGGGGTTTTGACCCTACCGGAACGTGGCCATATATGGGTGTATTACGCCTGAGAAATTTCAGCCCCCTAGCCCTAACCGTTTAGGAGATATGGACGTTTGAAAGTTGAGAAGGTACAAAACTCAACTCCTTAACGGTGCTCCGAATGGGGTCGACTGATATATCAAAAGACGCGTATTTTCGCGTAGATTACGATAAAAAAAGTTTACCTCTCTATCTCTAACCGTTGCGGAGAAAATCGCGTTTAAAGTTACGAAATTTCCAAAAATACTTAACTCCGAAACTTTGAAGCGCCGTAGCTCCTAAACGGTTATAGATAGGGGATCCCGGTTTGCGCCGTTCGAAAGTACGCGTCGAGATCTTTCGAATGAGCACCGAACGGTCGCGCTGCGACCGCGCATAACCGAGATACGGAGATTCGGTCGAGAAATTTCGGTAAAATACCGAAGTCCGAAGATTACCGTTTTTATCATCCTATCCGGTAGATTTTTACGCGCCGAACAAGAATTTTTTTAGCACGCTTCGATATCTCTAACCGTTTAAGAGATACGGGCGTTTGAAGTTTCGGGACTTCGAAAAAACGCGAAAAAATCGACCCCGAAAACGACATCTTTCGACGTTTTCTCGTGTCGCGCGTTAACGACGCCGTTCGGGCGGACGAGTTAGACGGTTTCCGATAGAAAAATGTCCGCGGAATCGATTGCGACCGCTCCGGACGCCCTATCTCTAACCGTTTAGCGGCTACGGCCCGTCAAAGTTGAAAGAGAGAGAAAAAAAATCCCAACTTTGAAGCGCTGTAGCGTCGGAACGCGTTGAGCTAGGGCGTCCTTCTTTCGCCTGTTTAGAACCCTCGTAGGGGTCCTTACGACGCGCCGATAAGCGAACGTCTAACTCTTCCCGTTAACGCGCAGCAGAAACGTCGCATTTTTTTCTGACCAAAACGATGAAATTTTTTCGACCCGAAAAATCGAGGGTCGGAATTTCGGGGTTTTGACCCTACCGGAACGTGGCCATATATGGGTGTATTACGCCTGAGAAATTTCAGCCCCTAGCCCTAACCGTTTAGGAGATATGGACGTTTGAAAGTTGAGAAGGTGCAAAACTCAACTCCTTAACGGTGCTCGAATGGGGTCGACTGATATATCAAAAGACGCGTATTTTCGCGTAGATTACGATAAAAAAAGTTTACCTCTCTATCTCTAACCGTTGCGGAGAAAATCGCGTTTAAAGTTACGAAATTTCCAAAAATGCTTAACTCCGAAACTTTGAAGCGCCGTAGCTCCTAAACGGTTATAGATAGGGGATCCTGGTTTGCGCCGTTCGAAAGTACGCGTCGAGATCTTTCGAATGAGCACCGAACAGTCGCGCTGCGACCGCGCATAACCGAGATACGGAGATTCGGTCGAGAAATTTCGGTAAAATACCGAAGTCCGAAGATTACCGTTTTTATCATCCTATCCGGTAGATTTTTACGCGCCGAACAAGAATTTTTTAGCACGCTTCGATATCTCTAACCGTTTAAGAGATACGGGCGTTTGAAGTTTCGGGACTTCGAAAAAACGCGAAAAATCGATCCCGAAAACGACATCTT
>CM042076.1:37481791-37709330 GCA_023509865.1 Trypoxylus dichotomus | reverse complement strand
GGCTGAAATTTCTCAGGCGTAATACACCCATATATGGCCACGTTCCGGTAGGGTCAAAACCCCGAAATTCCGACCCTCGATTTTTCGGGTCGAAAAAATTTCATCGTTTTGGTCAGAAAATGCGACGTTTCTGCTGCGCGTTAACGGGAAGAGTTAGACGTTCGCTTATCGGCGCGTCGTAAGGACCCCTACGAGGGTTCTAAACAGGCGAAAGAAGGACGCCCTAGCTCAACGCGTTCCGACGCTACAGCGCTTCAAAGTTGGGATTTTTTTTCTCTCTCTTTCAACTTTGACGGGCCGTAGCCGCTAAACGGTTAGAGATAGGGCGTCCGGAGCGGTCGCAATCGATTCCGCGGACATTTTTCTATCGGAAACCGTCTAACTCGTCCGCCCGAACGGCGTCGTTAACGCGCGACACGAGAAAACGTCGAAAGATGTCGTTTTCGGGGTCGATTTTTTCGCGTTTTTTCGAAGTCCCGAAACTTCAAACGCCCGTATCTCTTAAACGGTTAGAGATATCGAAGCGTGCTAAAAAATTCTTGTTCGGCGCGTAAAAATCTACCGGATAGGATGATAAAAACGGTAATCTTCGGACTTCGGTATTTTACCGAAATTTCTCGACCGAATCTCCGTATCTCGGTTATGCGCGGTCGCAGCGCGACTGTTCGGTGCTCATTCGAAAGATCTCGACGCGTACTTTCGAACGGCGCAAACCGGGATCCCCTATCTATAACCGTTTAGGAGCTACGGCGCTTCAAAGTTTCGGAGTTAAGCATTTTTGGAAATTTCGTAACTTTAAACGCGATTTTCTCCGCAACGGTTAGAGATAGAGAGGAAAACTTTTTTATCGTAATCTACGCGAAAATACGCGTCTTTTGATATATCAGTCGACCCCATTCGGAGCACCGTTAAGGAGTTGAGTTTTGCACCTTCTCAACTTTCAAACGTCCATATCTCCTAAACGGTTAGGGCTAGGGGCTGAAATTTCTCAGGCGTAATACACCCATATATGGCCACGTTCCGGTAGGGTCAAAACCCCGAAATTCCGACCCTCGATTTTTCGGGTCGAAAAAATTTCATCGTTTTGGTCAGAAAATGCGACGTTTCTGCTGCGCGTTAACGGGAAGAGTTAGACGTTCGCTTATCGGCGCGTCGTAAGGACCCTACGAGGGTTCTAAACAGGCGAAAGAAGGACGCCCTAGCTCAACGCGTTCCGACGCTACAGCGCTTCAAAGTTGGGATTTTTTCTCTCTCTTTCAACTTTGACGGGCCGTAGCCGCTAAACGGTTAGAGATAGGGCGTCCGGAGCGGTCGCAATCGATTCCGCGGACATTTTTCTATCGGAAACCGTCTAACTCGTCCGCCCGAACGGCGTCGTTAACGCGCGACACGAGAAAACGTCGAAAGATGTCGTTTTCGGGGTCGATTTTTTCGCGTTTTTTCGAAGTCCCGAAACTTCAAACGCCCGTATCTCTTAAACGGTTAGAGATATCGAAGCGTGCTAAAAAAATTCTTGTTCGGCGCGTAAAAATCTACCGGATAGGATGATAAAAACGGTAATTTTCGGACTTCGATATTTTACCGAAATTTCTCGACCGAATCTCCGTATCTCGGTTATGGGCGGTCGCAGCGCGACCGTTCGGTGCTCATTCGAAAGATCTCGACGCGTACTTTCGAACGGCGCAAACCGGGATCCCCTATCTATAACCGTTTAGGAGCTACGGCGCTTCAAAGTTTCGGAGTTAAGCATTTTTGGAAATTTCGTAACTTTAAACGCGATTTTCTCCGCAACGGTTAGAGATAGATTGGTAAACTTTTTTTATCGTAATCTACGCGAAAATACGCGTCTTTTGATATATCAGTCGACCCCATTCGGAGCACCGTTAAGGAGTTGAGTTTTGCACCTTCTCAACTTTCAAACGTCCATATCTCCTAAACGGTTAGGGCTAGGGGGCTGAAATTTCTCAGGCGTAATACACCCATATATGGCCGCGTTCCGGTAGGGTCAAAACCCCGAAATTCCGACCCTCGATTTTTCGGGTCGAAAAAATTTCATCGTTTTGGTCAGAAAAAAATGCGACGTTTCTGCTGCGCGTTAACGGGAAGAGTTAGACGTTCGCTTATCGGCGCGTCGTAAGGACCCCTACGAGGGTTCTAAACAGGCGAAAGAAGGACGCCCTAGCTCAACGCGTTCCGACGCTACAGCGCTTCAAAGTTGGGATTTTTTTTCTCTCTTTCAACTTTGACGGGCCGTAGCCGCTAAACGGTTAGAGATAGGGCGTCCGGAGCGGTCGCAATCGATTCCGCGGACATTTTTCTATCGGAAACCGTCTAACTCGTCCGCCCGAACGGCGTCGTTAACGCGCGACACGAGAAAACGTCGAAAGATGTCGTTTTCGGGGTCGCTTTTTTCGCGTTTTTTCGAAGTCCCGAAACTTCAAACGCCCGTATCTCTTAAACGGTTAGAGATATCGAAGCGTGCTAAAAAAATTCTTGTTCGGCGCATAAAAATCTACCGGATAGGATGATAAAGACGGTAATCTTCGGACTTCGGTATTTTACCGAAATTTCTCGACCGAATCTCCGTATCTCGGTTATGCGCGGTCGCAGCGCGACCGTTCGGTGCTCATTCGAAAGATCTCGACGCGTACTTTCGAACGGCGCAAACCGGGATCCCCTATCTATAACCGTTTAGGAGCTACGGCGCTTCAAAGTTTCGGAGTTAAGCATTTTTGGAAATTTCGTAACTTTAAACGCGATTTTCTCCGCAACGGTTAGAGATAGATTGGTAAACTTTTTTTATCGTAATCTACGCGAAAATACGCGTCTTTTGATATATCAGTCGACCCCATTCGGAGCACCGTTAAGGAGTTGAGTTTTGCACCTTCTCAACTTTCAAACGTCCATATCTCCTAAACGGTTAGGGCTAGGGGCTGAAATTTCTCAGGCGTAATACACCCATATATGGCCACGTTCCGGTAGGGTCAAAACCCCGAAATTCCGACCCTCGATTTTTCGGGTCGAAAAAATTTCATCGTTTTGGTCAGAAAATGCGACGTTTCTGCTGCGCGTTAACGGGAAGAGTTAGACGTTCGCTTATCGGCGCGTCGTAAGGACCCTACGAGGGTTCTAAACAGGCGAAAGAAGGACGCCCTAGCTCAACGCGTTCCGACGCTACAGCGCTTCAAAGTTGGGATTTTTTCTCTCTCTTTCAACTTTGACGGGCCGTAGCCGCTAAACGGTTAGAGATAGGGCGTCCGGAGCGGTCGCAATCGATTCCGCGGACATTTTTCTATCGGAAACCGTCTAACTCGTCCGCCCGAACGGCGTCGTTAACGCGCGACACGAGAAAACGTCGAAAGATGTCGTTTTCGGGGTCGATTTTTTCGCGTTTTTTCGAAGTCCCGAAACTTCAAACGCCCGTATCTCTTAAACGGTTAGAGATATCGAAGCGTGCTAAAAAATTCTTGTTCGGCGCGTAAAAATCTACCGGATAGGATGATAAAAACGGTAATCTTCGGACTTCGGTATTTTACCGAAATTTCTCGACCGAATCTCCGTATCTCGGTTATGCGCGGTCGCAGCGCGACCGTTCGGTGCTCATTCGAAAGATCTCGACGCGTACTTTCGAACGGCGCAAACCGGGATCCCCTATCTATAACCGTTTAGGAGCTACGGCGCTTCAAAGTTTCGGAGTTAAGCATTTTTGGAAATTTCGTAACTTTAAACGCGATTTTCTCCGCAACGGTTAGAGATAGAGAGGTAAACTTTTTTATCGTAATCTACGCGAAAATACGCGTCTTTTGATATATCAGTCGACCCCATTCGGAGCACCGTTAAGGAGTTGAGTTTTGCACCTTCTCAACTTTCAAACGTCCATATCTCCTAAACGGTTAGGGCTAGGGGCTGAAATTTCTCAGGCGTAATACACCCATATATGGCCACGTTCCGGTAGGGTCAAAACCCCGAAATTCCGACCCTCGATTTTTCGGGTCGAAAAAATTTCATCGTTTTGGTCAGAAAATGCGACGTTTCTGCTGCGCGTTAACGGGAAGAGTTAGACGTTCGCTTATCGGCGCGTCGTAAGGACCCTACGAGGGTTCTAAACAGGCGAAAGAAGGACGCCCTAGCTCAACGCGTTCCGACGCTACAGCGCTTCAAAGTTGGGATTTTTTCTCTCTCTTTCAACTTTGACGGGCCGTAGCCGCTAAACGGTTAGAGATAGGGCGTCCGGAGCGGTCGCAATCGATTCCGCGGACATTTTTCTATCGGAAACCGTCTAACTCGTCCGCCCGAACGGCGTCGTTAACGCGCGACACGAGAAAACGTCGAAAGATGTCGTTTTCGGGGTCGATTTTTTAGCGTTTTTTCGAAGTCCCGAAACATAAAAAGCCCGTATATCTTAAACGGTTAGAGATATAGAAGCGTGCTAAAAAAATTCTTGTTCGGCGCGTAAAAATCTACCGGATAGGATGATAAAGACGGTAATCTTCGGACTTCGGTATTTTACCGAAATTTCTCGACCGAATCTCCGTATCTCGGTTATGCGCGGTCGCAGCGCGACCGTTCGGTGCTCATTCGAAAGATCTCGACGCGTACTTTCGAACGGCGCAAACCGGGATCCCCTATCTATAACCGTTTAGGAGCTACGGCGCTTCAAAGTTTCGGAGTTAAGCATTTTTGGAAATTTCGTAACTTTAAACGCGATTTTCTCCGCAACGGTTAGAGATAGAGAGGTAAACTTTTTTTTATCGTAATCTACGCGAAAATACGCGTCTTTTGATATATCAGTCGACCCCATTCGGAGCACCGTTAAGGAGTTGAGTTTTGCACCTTCTCAACTTTCAAACGTCCATATCTCCTAAACGGTTAGGGCTAGGGGGCTGAAATTTCTCAGGCGTAATACACCCATATATGGCCACGTTCCGGTAGGGTCAAAACCCCGAAATTCCGACCCTCGATTTTTCGGGTCGAAAAAATTTCATCGTTTTGGTCAGAAAAATGCGACGTTTCTGCTGCGCGTTAACGGGAAGAGTTAGACGTTCGCTTATCGGCGCGTCGTAAGGACCCTACGAGGGTTCTAAACAGGCGAAAGAAGGACGCCCTAGCTCAACGCGTTCCGACGCTACAGCGCTTCAAAGTTGGGATTTTTTCTCTCTCTTTCAACTTTGACGGGCCGTAGCCGCTAAACGGTTAGAGATAGGGCGTCCGGAGCGGTCGCAATCGATTCCGCGGACATTTTTCTATCGGAAACCGTCTAACTCGTCCGCCCGAACGGCGTCGTTAACGCGCGACACGAGAAAACGTCGAAAGATGTCGTTTTCGGGGTCGATTTTTGCGCGTTTTTTCGAAGTCCCGAAACTTCAAACGCCCGTATCTCTTAAACGGTTAGAGATATCGAAGCGTGCTAAAAAATTCTTGTTCGGCGCGTAAAAATCTACCGGATAGGATGATAAAGACGGTAATCTTCGGACTTCGGTATTTTACCGAAATTTCTCGACCGAATCTCCGTATCTCGAGTTATGCGCGGTCGCAGCGCGACCGTTCGGTGCTCATTCGAAAGATCTCGACGCGTACTTTCGAACGGCGCAAACCGATCCCCTATCTATAACCGTTTAGGAGCTACGGCGCTTCAAAGTTTCGGAGTTAAGCATTTTTGGAAATTTCGTAACTTTAAACGCGATTTTCTCCGCAACGGTTAGAGATAGAGAGGTAAACTTTTTTATCGTAATCTACGCGAAAATACGCGTCTTTTGATATATCAGTCGACCCCATTCGGAGCACCGTTAAGGAGTTGAGTTTTGCACCTTCTCAACTTTCAAACGTCCATATCTCCTAAACGGTTAGGGCTAGGGGCTGAAATTTCTCAGGCGTAATACACCCATATATGGCCACGTTCCGGTAGGGTCAAAACCCCGAAATTCCGACCCTCGATTTTTCGGGTCGAAAAAATTTCATCGTTTTGGTCAGAAAATGCGACGTTTCTGCTGCGCGTTAACGGGAAGAGTTAGACGTTCGCTTATCGGCGCGTCGTAAGGACCCTACGAGGGTTCTAAACAGGCGAAAGAAGGACGCCCTAGCTCAACGCGTTCCGACGCTACAGCGCTTCAAAGTTGGGATTTTTTCTCTCTCTTTCAACTTTGACGGGCCGTAGCCGCTAAACGGTTAGAGATAGGGCGTCCGGAGCGGTCGCAATCGATTCCGCGGACATTTTTCTATCGGAAACCGTCTAACTCGTCCGCCCGAACGGCGTCGTTAACGCGCGACACGAGAAAACGTCGAAAGATGTCGTTTTCGGGGTCGATTTTTTCGCGTTTTTTCGAAGTCCCGAAACTTCAAACGCCCGTATCTCTTAAACGGTTAGAGATATCGAAGCGTGCTAAAAATTCTTGTTCGGCGCGTAAAAATCTACCGGATAGGATGATAAAAACGGTAATCTTCGGACTTCGGTATTTTACCGAAATTTCTCGACCGAATCTCCGTATCTCGGTTATGCGCGGTCGCAGCGCGACTGTTCGGTGCTCATTCGAAAGATCTCGACGCGTACTTTCGAACGGCGCAAACCGGGATCCCCTATCTATAACCGTTTAGGAGCTACGGCGCTTCAAAGTTTCGGAGTTAAGCATTTTTGGAAATTTCGTAACTTTAAACGCGATTTTCTCCGCAACGGTTAGAGATAGAGAGGTAAACTTTTTTATCGTAATCTACGCGAAAATACGCGTCTTTTGATATATCAGTCGACCCCATTCGGAGCACCGTTAAGGAGTTGAGTTTTGCACCTTCTCAACTTTCAAACGTCCATATCTCCTAAACGGTTAGGGCTACGGGGCTGAAATTTCTCAGGCGTAATACACCCATATATGGCCACGTTCCGGTAGGGTCAAAACCCCGAAATTCCGACCCTCGATTTTTCGGGTCGAAAAAATGTCATCGTTTTGGTCAGAAAAATGCGACGTTTCTGCTGCGCGTTAACGGGAAGAGTTAGACGTTCGCTTATCGGCGCGTCGTAAGGACCCCTACGAGGGTTCTAAACAGGCGAAAGAAGGACGCCCTAGCTCAACGCGTTCCGACGCTACAGCGCTTCAAAGTTGGGATTTTTTTCTCTCTTTCAACTTTGACGGGCCGTAGCCGCTAAACGGTTAGAGATAGGGCGTCCGGAGCGGTCGCAATCGATTCCGCGGACATTTTTCTATCGGAAACCGTCTAACTCGTCCGCCCGAACGGCGTCGTTAACGCGCGACACGAGAAAACGTCGAAAGATGTCGTTTTCGGGGTCGATTTTTTCGCGTTTTTTCGAAGTCCCGAAACTTCAAACGCCCGTATCTCTTAAACGGTTAGAGATATCGAAGCGTGCTAAAAAATTCTTGTTCGGCGCGTAAAAATCTACCGGATAGGATGATAAAAACGGTAATCTTCGGACTTCGGTATTTTACCGAAATTTCTCGACCGAATCTCCGTATCTCGGTTATGCGCGGTCGCAGCGCGACCGTTCGGTGCTCATTCGAAAGATCTCGACGCGTACTTTCGAACGGCGCAAACCGGGATCCCCTATCTATAACCGTTTAGGAGCTACGGCGCTTCAAAGTTTCGGAGTTAAGCATTTTTGGAAATTTCGTAACTTTAAACGCGATTTTCTCCGCAACGGTTAGAGATAGAGAGGTAAACTTTTTTATCGTAATCTACGCGAAAATACGCGTCTTTTGATATATCAGTCGACCCCATTCGGAGCACCGTTAAGGAGTTGAGTTTTGCACCTTCTCAACTTTCAAACGTCCATATCTCCTAAACGGTTAGGGCTAGGGGCTGAAATTTCTCAGGCGTAATACACCCATATATGGCCACGTTCCGGTAGGGTCAAAACCCCGAAATTCCGACCCTCGATTTTTCGGGTCGAAAAAATTTCATCGTTTTGGTCAGAAAATGCGACGTTTCTGCTGCGCGTTAACGGGAAGAGTTAGACGTTCGCTTATCGGCGCGTCGTAAGGACCCCTACGAGGGTTCTAAACAGGCGAAAGAAGGACGCCCTAGCTCAACGCGTTCCGACGCTACAGCGCTTCAAAGTTGGGATTTTTTTTCTCTCTCTTTCAACTTTGACGGGCCGTAGCCGCTAAACGGTTAGAGATAGGGCGTCCGGAGCGGTCGCAATCGATTCCGCGGACATTTTTCTATCGGAAACCGTCTAACTCGTCCGCCCGAACGGCGTCGTTAACGCGCGACACGAGAAAACGTCGAAAGATGTCGTTTTCGGGGTCGATTTTTTCGCGTTTTTTCGAAGTCCCGAAACTTCAAACGCCCGTATCTCTTAAACGGTTAGAGATATCGAAGCGTGCTAAAAAAATTCTTGTTCGGCGCATAAAAATCTACCGGATAGGATGATAAAGACGGTAATCTTCGGACTTCGGTATTTTACCGAAATTTCTCGACCGAATCTCCGTATCTCGGTTATGCGCGGTCGCAGCGCGACCGTTCGGTGCTCATTCGAAAGATCTCGACGCGTACTTTCGAACGGCGCAAACCGGGATCCCCTATCTATAACCGTTTAGGAGCTACGGCGCTTCAAAGTTTCGGAGTTAAGCATTTTTGGAAATTTCGTAACTTTAAACGCGATTTTCTCCGCAACGGTTAGAGATAGAGAGGTAAACTTTTTTTTATCGTAATCTACGCGAAAATACGCGTCTTTTGATATATCAGTCGACCCCATTCGGAGCACCGTTAAGGAGTTGAGTTTTGCACCTTCTCAACTTTCAAACGTCCATATCTCCTAAACGGTTAGGGCTAGGGGGCTGAAATTTCTCAGGCGTAATACACCCATATATGGCCACGTTCCGGTAGGGTCAAAACCCCGAAATTCCGACCCTCGATTTTTCGGGTCGAAAAAATTTCATCGTTTTGGTCAGAAAATGCGACGTTTCTGCTGCGCGTTAACGGGAAGAGTTAGACGTTCGCTTATCGGCGCGTCGTAAGGACCCTACGAGGGTTCTAAACAGGCGAAAGAAGGACGCCCTAGCTCAACGCGTTCCGACGCTACAGCGCTTCAAAGTTGGGATTTTTTCTCTCTCTTTCAACTTTGACGGGCCGTAGCCGCTAAACGGTTAGAGATAGGGCGTCCGGAGCGGTCGCAATCGATTCCGCGGACATTTTTCTATCGGAAACCGTCTAACTCGTCCGCCCGAACGGCGTCGTTAACGCGCGACACGAGAAAACGTCGAAAGATGTCGTTTTCGGGGTCGATTTTTTCGCGTTTTTTCGAAGTCCCGAAACTTCAAACGCCCGTATCTCTTAAACGGTTAGAGATATCGAAGCGTGCTAAAAAATTCTTGTTCGGCGCGTAAAAATCTACCGGATAGGATGATAAAAACGGTAATCTTCGGACTTCGGTATTTTACCGAAATTTCTCGACCGAATCTCCGTATCTCGGTTATGCGCGGTCGCAGCGCGACTGTTCGGTGCTCATTCGAAAGATCTCGACGCGTACTTTCGAACGGCGCAAACCGATCCCCTATCTATAACCGTTTAGGAGCTACGGCGCTTCAAAGTTTCGGAGTTAAGCATTTTTGGAAATTTCGTAACTTTAAACGCGATTTTCTCCGCAACGGTTAGAGATAGAGAGGTAAACTTTTTTATCGTAATCTACGCGAAAATACGCGTCTTTTGATATATCAGTCGACCCCATTCGGAGCACCGTTAAGGAGTTGAGTTTTGCACCTTCTCAACTTTCAAACGTCCATATCTCCTAAACGGGTAGGGCTAGGGAGCTGAAATTTCTCAGGCGTAATACACCCATATATGGCCACGTTCCGGTAGGGTCAAAACCCCGAAATTCCGACCCTCGAAATTTCGGGACGAAAAAATTTCATCGTTTTCGTCAGAAAAAATGCTACGTTTATGCTGCGAGTAAACGGGAAGAGTTAGACGTTCGCTTATCGGCGCGTCGTAAGGAACCCTACGAGGGTTCTAAACAGGCGAAAGAAGGACGCCCTAGCTCAACGCGTTCCGACGCTACAGCGCTTCAAAATTGGGATTTTTTTTATCTCTCTTTCAACTTTGACGGGCCGTAGCCGCTAAACGGTTAGAGATAGGGCGTCCGGAGCGGTCGCAATCGATTCCGCGGACATTTTTCTATCGGAAACCGTCTAACTCGTCCGCCCGAACGGCGTCGTTAACGCGCGACACGAGAAAACGTCGAAAGATGTCGTTTTCGGGGTCGATTTTTTCGCGTTTTTTCGAAGTCCCGAAACTTCAAACGCCCGTATCTCTTAAACGGTTAGAGATATCGAAGCGTGCTAAAAAAATTCTTGTTCGGCGCGTAAAAATCTACCGGATAGGATGATAAAAACGGTAATCTTCGGACTTCGGTATTTTACCGAAATTTCTCGACCGAATCTCCGTATCTCGGTTATGCGCGGTCGCAGCGCGACCGTTCGGTGCTCATTCGAAAGATCTCGACGCGTACTTTCGAACGGCGCAAACCGGGATCCCTATCTATAACCGTTTAGGAGCTACGGCGCTTCAAAGTTTCGGAGTTAAGCATTTTTGGAAATTTCGTAACTTTAAACGCGATTTTCTCCGCAACGGTTAGAGATAGAGAGGTAAACTTTTTTTATCGTAATCTACGCGAAAATACGCGTCTTTTGATATATCAGTCGACCCCATTCGGAGCACCGTTAAGGAGTTGAGTTTTGCACCTTCTCAACTTTCAAACGTCCATATCTCCTAAACGGTTAGGGCTAGGGGGCTGAAATTTCTCAGGCGTAATACACCCATATATGGCCACGTTCCGGTAGGGTCAAAACCCCGAAATTCCGACCCTCGATTTTTCGGGTCGAAAAAATTTCATCGTTTTGGTCAGAAAAATGCGACGTTTCTGCTGCGCGTTAACCGGAAGAGTTAGACGTTCGCTTATCGGCGCGTCGTAAGGACCCCTACGAGGGTTCTAAACAGGCGAAAGAAGGACGCCCTAGCTCAACGCGTTCCGACGCTTCAGCGCTTCAAAGTTGGGATTTTTTTTCTCTCTCTTTCAACTTTGACGGGCCGTAGCCGCTAAACGGTTAGAGATAGGGCGTCCGGAGCGGTCGCAATCGATTCCGCGGACATTTTTCTATCGGAAACCGTCTAACTCGTCCGCCCGAACGGCGTCGTTAACGCGCGACACGAGAAAACGTCGAAAGATGTCGTTTTCGGGGTCGATTTTTTCGCGTTTTTTCGAAGTCCCGAAACTTCAAACGCCCGTATCTCTTAAACGGTTAGAGATATCGAAGCGTGCTAAAAAAATTCTTGTTCGGCGCGTAAAAATCTACCGGATAGGATGATAAAAACGGTAATCTTCGGACTTCGATATTTTACCGAAATTTCTCGACCGAATCTCCGTATCTCGGTTATGCGCGGTCGCAGCGCGACCGTTCGGTGCTCATTCGAAAGATCTCGACGCGTACTTTCGAACGGCGCAAACCGGGATCCCCTATCTATAACCGTTTAGGAGCTACGGCGCTTCAAAGTTTCGGAGTTAAGCATTTTTGGAAATTTCGTAACTTTAAACGCGATTTTCTCCGCAACGGTTAGAGATAGATTGGTAAACTTTTTTTTATCGTAATCTACGCGAAAATACGCGTCTTTTGATATATCAGTCGACCCCATTCGGAGCACCGTTAAGGAGTTGAGTTTTGCACCTTCTCAACTTTCAAACGTCCATATCTCCTAAACGGTTAGGGCTAGGGGGCTGAAATTTCTCAGGCGTAATACACCCATATATGGCCACGTTCCGGTAGGGTCAAAACCCCGAAATTCCGACCCTCGATTTTTCGGGTCGAAAAAATTTCATCGTTTTGGTCAGAAAAAAATGCGACGTTTCTGCTGCGCGTTAACGGGAAGAGTTAGACGTTCGCTTATCGGCGCGTCGTAAGGACCCCTACGAGGGTTCTAAACAGGCGAAAGAAGGACGCCCTAGCTCAACGCGTTCCGACGCTACAGCGCTTCAAAGTTGGGATTTTTTCTCTCTCTTTCAACTTTGACGGGCCGTAGCCGCTAAACGGTTAGAGATAGGGCGTCCGGAGCGGTCGCAATCGATTCCGCGGACATTTTTCTATCGGAAACCGTCTAACTCGTCCGCCCGAACGGCGTCGTTAACGCGCGACACGAGAAAACGTCGAAAGATGTCGTTTTCGGTGTCGATTTTTTCGCGTTTTTTCTAAGTCCCTAAACTTCAAACGCCCGTATCTCCTAAACGGTTAGAGTTATCGAAGCGTGCTAACAAAATTCTTGTTCGGCGCGTAAAAATCTACCGGATAGGATGATAAAAACGGTAATCTTCGGACTTCGGTATTTTACCGAAATTTCTCGACCGAATCTCCGTATCTCGAGTTATGCGCGGTCGCAGCGCGACCGTTCGGTGCTCATTCGAAAGATCTCGACGCGTACTTTCGAACGGCGCAAACCGATCCCCTATCTATAACCGTTTAGGAGCTACGGCGCTTCAAAGTTTCGGAGTTAAGCATTTTTGGAAATTTCGTAACTTTAAACGCGATTTTCTCCGCAACGGTTAGAGATAGAGAGGTAAACTTTTTTATCGTAATCTACGCGAAAATACGCGTCTTTTGATATATCAGTCGACCCCATTCGAGCACCGTTAAGGAGTTGAGTTTTGCACCTTCTCAACTTTCAAACGTCCATATCTCCTAAACGGTTAGGGCTAGGGGCTGAAATTTCTCAGGCGTAATACACCCATATATGGCCACGTTCCGGTAGGGTCAAAACCCCGAAATTCCGACCCTCGATTTTTCGGGTCGAAAAAATTTCATCGTTTTGGTCAGAAAAAATGCGACGTTTCTGCTGCGCGTTAACGGGAAGAGTTAGACGTTCGCTTATCGGCGCGTCGTAAGGACCCTACGAGGGTTCTAAACAGGCGAAAGAAGGACGCCCTAGCTCAACGCGTTCCGACGCTACAGCGCTTCAAAGTTGGGATTTTTTTCTCTCTTTCAACTTTGACGGGCCGTAGCCGCTAAACGGTTAGAGATAGGGCGTCCGGAGCGGTCGCAATCGATTCCGCGGACATTTTTCTATCGGAAACCGTCTAACTCGTCCGCCCGAACGGCGTCGTTAACGCGCGACACGAGAAAACGTCGAAAGATGTCGTTTTCGGGGTCGATTTTTTCGCGTTTTTTCGAAGTCCCGAAACTTCAAACGCCCGTATCTCTTAAACGGTTAGAGATATCGAAGCGTGATAAAAAATTCTTGTTCGGCGCGTAAAAATCTACCGGATAGGATGATAAAAACGGTAATCTTCGGACTTCGGTATTTTACCGAAATTTCTCGACCGAATCTCCGTATCTCGGTTATGCGCGGTCGCAGCGCGACCGTTCGGTACTCATTCGAAAGATCTCGACGCGTACTTTCGAACGGCGCAAACCGGGATCCCCTATCTATAACCGTTTAGGAGCTACGGCGCTTCAAAGTTTCGGAGTTAAGCATTTTTGGAAATTTCGTAACTTTAAACGCGATTTTCTCCGCAACGGTTAGAGATAGAGAGGTAAACTTTTTTATCGTAATCTACGCGAAAATACGCGTCTTTTGATATATCAGTCGACCCCATTCGGAGCACCGTTAAGGAGTTGAGTTTTGCACCTTCTCAACTTTCAAACGTCCATATCTCCTAAACGGTTAGGGCTAGGGGCTGAAATTTCTCAGGCGTAATACACCCATATATGGCCACGTTCCGGTAGGGTCAAAACCCCGAAATTCCGACCCTCGATTTTTCGGGTCGAAAAAATTTCATCGTTTTGGTCAGAAAAATGCGACGTTTCTGCTGCGCGTTAACGGGAAGAGTTAGACGTTCGCTTATCGGCGCGTCGTAAGGACCCTACGAGGGTTCTAAACAGGCGAAAGAAGGACGCCCTAGCTCAACGCGTTCCGACGCTACAGCGCTTCAAAGTTGGGATTTTTTCTCTCTCTTTCAACTTTGACGGGCCGTAGCCGCTAAACGGTTAGAGATAGGGCGTCCGGAGCGGTCGCAATCGATTCCGCGGACATTTTTCTATCGGAAACCGTCTAACTCGTCCGCCCGAACGGCGTCGTTAACGCGCCACACGAGAGAACGTCGAAAGATGTCGTTTTCGGGGACGATTTTTTCGCGTTTATTCGAAGTCCCGAAACTTCAAACGCCCGTATCGCTTAAACGGTTAGAGATATCGAAGCGTGCTAAAAAAATTCTTGTTCGGCGCGTAAAAATCTACCGGATAGGATGATAAAAACGGTAATCTTCGGACTTCGATATTTTACCGAAATTTCTCGACCGAATCTCCGTATCTCGGTTATGCGCGGTCGCAGCGCGACCGTTCGGTGCTCATTCGAAAGATCTCGACGCGTACTTTCGAACGGCGCAAACCGGGATCCCCTATCTATAACCGTTTAGGAGCTACGGCGCTTCAAAGTTTCGGAGTTAAGCATTTTTGGAAATTTCGTAACTTTAAACGCGATTTTCTCCGCAATGGTTAGAGATAGAGAGGTAAACTTTTTTTATCGTAATCTACGCGAAAATACCCGTCTTTTGATATATCAGTCGACCCCATTCGGAGCACCGTTAAGGAGTTGAGTTTTGCACCTTCTCAACTTTCAAACGTCCATATCTCCTAAACGGTTAGGGCTAGGGGGCTGAAATTTCTCAGGCGTAATACACCCATATATGGCCACGTTCCGGTAGGGTCAAAACCCCGAAATTCCGACCCTCGATTTTTCGGGTCGAATAAATTTCATCGTTTTGGTCAGAAAAAAATGCGACGTTTCTGCTGCGCGTTAACGGGAAGAGTTAGACGTTCGCTTATCGGCGCGTCGTAAATACCCCTACGAGGGTTCTAAACAGGCGAAAGAAGGACGCCCTAGCTCAACGCGTTCCGACGCTACAGCGCTTCAAAGTTGGGATTTTTTTTCTCTCTCTTTCAACTTTGACGGGCCGTAGCCGCTAAACGGTTAGAGATAGGGCGTCCGGAGCGGTCGCAATCGATTCCGCGGACATTTTTCTATCGGAAACCGTCTAACTCGTCCGCCCGAACGGCGTCGTTAACGCGCGACACGAGAAAACGTCGAAAGATGTCGTTTTCGGGGTCGATTTTTTCGCGTTTTTTCGAAGTCCCGAAACTTCAAACGCCCGTATCTCTTAAACGGTTAGAGATATCGAAGCGTGCTAAAAAAATTATTGTTCGGCGCGTAAAAATCTACCGGATAGGATGATAAAAACGGTAATTTTCGGACTTCGATATTTTACCGAAATTTCTCGACCGAATCTCCGTATCTCGGTTATGCGCGGTCGCAGCGCGACCGTTCGGTGCTCATTCGAAAGATCTCGACGCGTACTTTCGAACGGCGCAAACCGGGATCCCCTATCTATAACCGTTTAGGAGCTACGGCGCTTCAAAGTTTCGGAGTTAAGCATTTTTGGAAATTTCGTAACTTTAAACGCGATTTTCTCCGCAACGGTTAGAGATAGAGAGGTAAACTTTTTTATCGTAATCTACGCGAAAATACGCGTCTTTTGATATATCAGTCGACCCCATTCGGAGCACCGTTAAGGAGTTGAGTTTTGCACCTTCTCAACTTTCAAACGTCCATATCTCCTAAACGGTTAGGGCTAGGGAGCTGAAATTTCTCAGGCGTAATACACCCATATATGGCCACGTTCCGGTAGGGTCAAAACCCCGAAATTCCGACCCTCGATTTTTCGGGTCGAAAAAATTTCATCGTTTTGGTCAGAAAAAATGCGACGTTTCTGCTGCGCGTTAACGGGAAGAGTTAGACGTTCGCTTATCGGCGCGTCGTAAGGACCCTACGAGGGTTCTAAACAGGCGAAAGAAGGACGCCCTAGCTCAACGCGTTCCGACGCTACAGCGCTTCAAAGTTGGGATTTTTTCTCTCTCTTTCAACTTTGACGGGCCGTAGCCGCTAAACGGTTAGAGATAGGGCGTCCGGAGCGGTCGCAATCGATTCCGCGGACATTTTTCTATCGGAAACCGTCTAACTCGTCCGCCCGAACGGCGTCGTTAACGCGCGACACGAGAAAACGTCGAAAGATGTCGTTTTCGGGGTCGATTTTTCGCGTTTTTTCGAAGTCCCGAAACTTCAAACGCCCGTATCTCTTAAACGGTTAGAGATATCGAAGCGTGCTAAAAAATTCTTGTTCGGCGCGTAAAAATCTACCGGATAGGATGATAAAAACGGTAATCTTCGGACTTCGGTATTTTACCGAAATTTCTCGACCGAATCTCCGTATCTCGGTTATGCGCGGTCGCAGCGCGACTGTTCGGTGCTCATTCGAAAGATCTCGACGCGTACTTTCGAACGGCGCAAACCGGGATCCCCTATCTATAACCGTTTAGGAGCTACGGCGCTTCAAAGTTTCGGAGTTAAGCATTTTTGGAAATTTCGTAACTTTAAACGCGATTTTCTCCGCAACGGTTAGAGATAGAGAGGTAAACTTTTTTATCGTAATCTACGCGAAAATACGCGTCTTTTGATATATCAGTCGACCCCATTCGGAGCACCGTTAAGGAGTTGAGTTTTGCACCTTCTCAACTTTCAAACGTCCATATCTCCTAAACGGTTAGGGCTAGGGGCTGAAATTTCTCAGGCGTAATACACCCATATATGGCCACGTTCCGGTAGGGTCAAAACCCCGAAATTCCGACCCTCGATTTTTCGGGTCGAAAAATTTCATCGTTTTGGTCAGAAAAAATGCGACGTTTCTGCTGCGCGTTAACAGGAAGAGTTAGACGTTCGCTTATCGGCGCGTCGTAAGGACCCTACGAGGGTTCTAAACAGGCGAAAGAAGGACGCCCTAGCTCAACGCGTTCCGACGCTACAGCGCTTCAAAGTTGGGATTTTTTCTCTCTCTTTCAACTTTGACGGGCCGTAGCCGCTAAACGGTTAGAGATAGGGCGTCCGGAGCGGTCGCAATCGATTCCGCGGACATTTTTCTATCGGAAACCGTCTAACTCGTCCGCCCGAACGGCGTCGTTAACGCGCGACACGAGAAAACGTCGAAAGATGTCGTTTTCGGGGTCGATTTTTTCGCGTTTTTTCGAAGTCCCGAAACTTCAAACGCCCGTATCTCTTAAACGGTTAGAGATATCGAATCGTGCTAAAAAATTCTTGTTCGGCGCGTAAAAATCTACCGGATAGGATGATAAAAACGGTAATTTTCGGACTTCGATATTTTACCGAAATTTCTCGACCGAATCTCCGTATCTCGGTTATGCGCGGTCGCAGCGCGACCGTTCGGTGCTCATTCGAAAGATCTCGACGCGTACTTTCGAACGGCGCAAACCGGGATCCCCTATCTATAACCGTTTAGGAGCTACGGCGCTTCAAAGTTTCGGAGTTAAGCATTTTTGGAAATTTCGTAACTTTAAACGCGATTTTCTCCGCAACGGTTAGAGATAGAGAGGTAAACTTTTTTATCGTAATCTACGCGAAAATACGCGTCTTTTGATATATCAGTCGACCCCATTCGGAGCACCGTTAAGGAGTTGAGTTTTGCACCTTCTCAACTTTCAAACGTCCATATCTCCTAAACGGTTAGGGCTAGGGGCTGAAATTTCTCAGGCGTAATACACCCGTATATGGCCACGTTCCGGTAGGGTCAAAACCCCGAAATTCCGACCCTCGATTTTTCGGGTCGAAAAAATTTCATCGTTTTGGTCAGAAAAAATGCGACGTTTCTGCTGCGCGTTAACGGGAAGAGTTAGACGTTCGCTTATCGGCGCGTCGTAAGGACCCCTACGAGGGTTCTAAACAGGCGAAAGAAGGACGCCCTAGCTCAACGCGTTCCGACGCTACAGCGCTTCAAAGTTGGGATTTTTTTTCTCTCTCTTTCAACTTTGACGGGCCGTAGCCGCTAAACGGTTAGAGATAGGGCGTCCGGAGCAGTCGCAATCGATTCCGCGGACATTTTTCTATCGGAAACCGTCTAACTCGTCCGCCCGAACGGCGTCGTTAACGCGCGACACGAGAAAACGTCGAAAGATGTCGTTTTCGGGGTCGATTTTTTCGCGTTTTTTCGAAGTCCCGAAACTTCAAACGCCCGTATCTCTTAAGCGGTTAGAGATATCGAAGCGTGCTAAAAAAATTCTTGTTCGGCGCGTAAAAATCTACCGGATAGGATGATAAAAACGGTAATCTTCGGACTTCGGTATTTTACCGAAATTTCTCGACCGAATCTCCGTATCTCGGTTATGCGCGGTCGCAGCGCGACCGTTCGGTGCTCATTCGAAAGATCTCGACGCGTACTTTCGAACGGCGCAAACCGGGATCCCCTATCTATAACCATTTAGGAGCTACGGCGCTTCAAAGTTTCGGAGTTAAGCATTTTTGGAAATTTCGTAACTTTAAACGCGATTTTCTCCGCAACGGTTAGAGATAGAGAGGTAAACTTTTTTTTATCGTAATCCACGCGAAAATACGCGTCTTTTGATATATCAGTCGACCCCATTCGGAGCACCGTTAAGGAGTTGAGTTTTGCACCTTCTCAACCTTCAAACCTCCATATCTCCTAAACGGTTAGGGCTAGGGGGCTGAAATTTCTCAGGCGTAATACACCCATATATAGCCACGTTCCGGTAGGGTCAAAACCCCGAAATTCCGACCCTCGATTTTTCGGGTCGAAATAATTTCATCGTTTTGGTCAGAAAAAAATGCGACGTTTCTGCTGCGCGTTAACGGGAAGAGTTAGACGTTCGCTTATCGGCGCGTCGTAAATACCCCTACGAGGGTTCTAAACAGGCGAAAGAAGGACGCCCTAGCTCAACGCGTTGCGACGCTACAGCGCTTCAAAGTTGGGATTTTTTTTCTCTCTCTTTCAACTTTGACGGGCCGTAGCCGCTAAACGGTTAGAGATAGGGCGTCCGGAGCGATCGCAATCGATTCCGCGGACATTTTTCTATCGGAAACCGTCTAACTCGTCCGCCCGAACGGCGTCGTTAACGCGCGACACGAGAAAACGTCGAAAGATGTCGTTTTCGGGGTCGATTTTTCGCGTTTTTCGAAGTCCCGAAACTTCAAACGCCCGTATCTCTTAAACGGTTAGAGATATCGAAGCGTGCTAAAAAAAATCTTGTTCGGCGCGTAAAAATCTACCGGATAGGATGATAAAAACGGTAATTTTCGGACTTCGATATTTTACCGAAATTTCTCGACCGAATCTCCGTATCTCGGTTATGCGCGGTCGCAGCGCGACCGTTCGGTGCTCATTCGAAAGATCTCGACGCGTACTTTCGAACGGCGCAAACCGGGATCCCCTATCTATAACCGTTTAGGAGCTACGGCGCTTCAAAGTTTCGGAGTTAAGCATTTTTGGAAATTTCGTAACTTTAAACGCGATTTTCTCCGCAACGGTTAGAGATAGAGAGGTAAACTTTTTTTATCGCAATCTACGCGAAAATACGCGTCTTTTGATATATCAGTCGACCCCATTCGGAGCACCGTTAAGGAGTTGAGTTTTGCACCTTCTCAACTTTCAAACGTCCATATCTCCTAAACGGTTAGGGCTAGGGGGCTGAAATTTCTCAGGCGTAATACACCCATATATGGCCACGTTCCGGTAGGGTCAAAACCCCGTAGCGCCGCTTATTTAAAAAATAGAGTATAGCTCCGGGTCACAAGGATGAATACTGCCCCTTATTTCAATTCTTCGCGCCACCTCGTGTTGTACCGAAGGGGAGAGAAATCACGAGGGGGTTCTGGTCTTATTTTAATGTTTAGAGGCCGAATTAAATTTTTAATTTTTTTAAATTCCGTGAAATGAAAGGCAGAGAAGGGAAATTAACGTTAATAACTAATCAATGAAGTTGATGTAAAAGTTGAAAACAATAAGTGCGGAAATTTGCATAAACTATTAATTATTCCATCGAATTCACATATCTGTAGGTTACAGATTGGTCTTTACATGAATAATAAGAAATATATAATGAATGTATCATTGGGGTAACATTTTAGTTCTAATAAGAAGTTAATTGACTATAAATGATAATGTGTAATATGAAATCATAAAGCAAATACAAGCTTAATAATACAAATATTCCTCTTTTAATCTTAAGTTTGAAAAAAGGAAAATAATGGGTGTTTATAAAAAACAAAGAAATACATGTACAATAACAAAAAAACGGTAAAAGATAATGTGTTACTTGCTTAGTTTCGCTGGTCATTGTCTAATGTTGCGATATTAAAGATGTAATCCTTATAGTCTAGTTGTGAGATGGTAGCCGCTTGCCAAAATGCCCGCAACTAGACCTTCATACGCATTGGAAGAATTTTAAGGTAGAGTTCAATTAACAAAAAGAATGTCCTGGGTTTAGTTTTGGAAATGAATATAATCCAAATAAAGAACCATGTTCTGGTTTCAAAGCCAACAAAAGTTCTTAAGAGAATTGCGAATGCGGCTTGTTTTGGTACCAAATAAATTGGATAATTAAATGGCAATTACTCAAGCTCAAAAATAAACCTTATTAACTCAGAAAGAAAAGGTTGAATCCCCTGATTACCCCCCAACTCAAACTATGCGAAGCGTACTAATAATCCTAATAATGATAGTCAAAAATATACTCATCATCTGTTACTACGTTGTAATTACTGATATTATTTTGAAAACTATCTCAAACAAGCATTTGGTGCTGCATTTGAAATTACACTAGTTTTTAGTAGCTTTTAACGTTCAATGCAATCTCCTAATAATATACAACATATCTTGTTAATCCCAACAATCTGTATACACATTACTTTTGTATATGCCATTTGATAAGAGCTACGACAATCATAATCGTCTCCTGAAATTCGACGAAATGATCATAGCGCACGTTATTCCGTCTTTATTGTAACACTCCCGCTATTTAAGGAGCTTTTCCTATATTTAGCCTCAGAAATTGTTTCAGAAAATTACTCATCCTAAATATATATATATATATATATATATATATATATATATATATATATATATATATATATATGTATCTCCACGGCACTAGAAGATCGACTGGACAAGACACAGACTGACAAAGCCACATCGCAATCAATAACTTAAGAGAATATCAAGAATTTGAAAGGTAAGCATTCATTAACGTTCCTGTTGAAATTAAATTTTAATACTAAATGCAGCCATTGTACATAAAATTCTTCAACTCACCTAGAGACTAGAAAAATTAAATGGTGTATAGACGTTCTTACTCGACATGTCTACGATGTTCAAAAGAAATTTAGAACAATCATTAGAAAGAGATGCTATCTAATCATAAAAAAGGTTGGATGCTAAATGCTGTGTAAAATAATTATTTTGTGATTTTCCACCTCAATTTCTGCACTTAGAAAGTAAGAAGTGGAAAGGTTAGAAATAAGTGAGTTGATCTCACAAGCTATCAAAGAGTAAGTAAATTTAACAAAAGTTAATGCAATGATTACGTTCAATGGAAACGATTAGTTGCGTACACTACAAAAGAATTATTACGTTCAAATTTGTGTGTAGTAACCATGAGATACAGACGCGTCAGTACTTCATTTGATGGTTTGCTTACTTGAAAGATTCTTTTAGGAAAATTTTTAATGAGCATATACTTATTTTTCACGTTTCTATTATTATTCTGCCCGTTTATGGGATGGCGAACAATTATACCATAAGGGTTCATTAGAACACAAGTGGAACACTACACGCCGCATATTACAATCATTCAGCAACGAGTGCTTTGGCTAACAGATTTTTTACGAAGAATTTATAATAAGTAAGCATTTACCTACTATTCAATTCTTGCTATTATTTTCTCGTTTTGTTGGGTGTCAAATTGTCAGATACATAATACTGACAAACGAACATAGCCACTCTTTTGATACATTTTCCTAATGCATATAATCTTTGCATGAAATTTTGTATGTTGTAATGTATTTTTATCATATTGTGATATTTAATAATTGCATTCGTATCTAGAATTTTACTTCTGCACGTTACTTTTCTCGTGTAACATTTTTCGTGTTACTACTTCTCATACCACAAGAACTTACTTGGGTTAGTTTCTTTTTTTAGTGCTTATTTATTTGCGGACCATCCTGTATCATTTTTCAGTCTATATGGGCGGTCTTATGGGCAAGATAATAATTAAATGAATAACATTATTCCAGTACTACATATAACTTCACTTAGCTTACTTATGCAATTAAAATTACTAAAATGATATTAGTATAAGTGAAATTATACTTTATATGCACATGCAAATATACATACTATCAGTAGGATAAAAATATTGATTTCAGAACTTACCCTAAGTAACAACGGCATGTATCTTCCTGTTGTTTGTGTAATACGCAATATTGTTATGAGTATCAGGTAAAAGCCACAGAAATTTTTCAGAAAATTACTCATCCTAAATATATATATATATATATATATATATATATATATATATATACATGTATCTCCACGGCACTAGAAGATCGACTGGACAAGACACAGACTGACAAAGCCACATCGCAATCAATAACTTAAGAGAATATCAAGAATTTGAAAGGTAAGCATTCATTAACGTTCCAGTTGAAATTAAATTTTAATACTAAATGCAGCCATTGTACATAAAATTCTTCAACTCACCTAGAGACTAGAAAAATTAAATGGTGTATAGACGTTCTTACTCGACATGTCTACGATGTTCAAAAGAAATTTAGAACAATCATTAGAAAGAGATGCTATCTAATCATAAAAAAGGTTGGATGCTAAATGCTGTGTAAAATAATTATTTTGTAATTTTCCACCTCAATTTCGCACTTAGAAAGTAAAAAGTGGAAAGGTTAGAAATAAGTGAGTACATTCTAACAAAATTATATTGATTTAGAAGGATACAGAGAAATTGTTATCCAAAACGTTCGGCCGTGAATACTTTCTGTTAGGAATCTTCACAACACACCAACGATTAATTTAATATCTTATACAACAAAATTATATTTGTTACGTGAAATTTTGTGCACTTTTTGTTCAAAATGTAATCTTTACAATTGCAAAGGTAGTAACACGTCAACCTATTTGTTTAAAAAAGAAATAAGTATTTAATTAGAAAATGATCGATTATAATTTATGTGTAGTATATCTCGCTTTCGATTACTAGTGTAGTTTTACCTTGGAATACCATATGTACAATCAACATTTCTCCTACCAAAAAGAATTGACTTCGAAGTGGGGATGCCTGACAAAACTATGTATTTATTTTACACCTTTAAATCCAATAGCTCAAGTTATTAAGAACTCAGACTATCTCAACGCTGTGTGTTTAAACAGCAAACATAAAATAGCAGTTTTGTATAGTGTAAATTAATTAAGAGACTTGAAATTACACTGTTGCTTTAGAAAATAGCATATAAAATCCAGAGTGTTAAACGTTGTTGTACAAGTGCAGACATATTTATGTATGTATTACTAATTATGATAGTGTAATGTTACTGTGGCTTTTACCTGATACTCATAACAATATTGCGTATTACACAAACAACAGGAAGATACATGCCGTTGTTACTTAGGGTAAGTTCTGAAATCAATATTTTTATCCTACTGATAGTATGTATATTTGCATGTGCATATAAAGTATAATTTCACTTATACTAATATCATTTTAGTAATTTTAATTGCATAAGTAAGCTAAGTGAAGTTATATGTAGTACTGGAATAATGTTATTCATTTAATTATTATCTTGCCCATAAGACCGCCCATATAGACTGAAAAATGATACAGGATGGTCCGCAAATAAATAAGCACTAAAAAAAGAAACTAACCCAAGTAAGTTCTTGTGGTATGAGAAGTAGTAACACGAAAAATGTTACACGAGAAAAGTAACGTGCAGAAGTAAAATTCTAGATACGAATGCAATTATTAAATATCACAATATGATAAAAATACATTACAACATACAAAATTTCATGCAAAGATTATATGCATTAGGAAAATGTATCAAAAGAGTGGCTATGTTCGTTTGTCAGTATTATGTATCTGACAATTTGACACCCAACAAAACGAGAAAATAATAGCAAGAATTGAATAGTAGGTAAATGCTTACTTATTATAAATTCTTCGTAAAAAATCTGTTAGCCAAAGCACTCGTTGCTGAATGATTGTAATATGCGGCGTGTAGTGTTCCACTTGTGTTCTAATGAACCCTTATGGTATAATTGTTCGCCATCCCATAAACGGGCAGAATAATAATAGAAACGTGAAAAATAAGTATATGCTCATTAAAAATTTTCCTAAAAGAATCTTTCAAGTAAGCAAACCATCAAATGAAGTACTGACGCGTCTGTATCTCATGGTTACTACACACAAATTTGAACGTAATAATTCTTTTGTAGTGTACGCAACTAATCGTTTCCATTGAACGTAATCATTGCATTAACTTTTGTTAAATTTACTTACTCTTTGATAGCTTGTGAGATCAACTCACTTATTTCTAACCTTTCCACTTCTTACTTTCTAAGTGCGAAATTGAGGTGGAAAATCACAAAATAATTATTTTACACAGCATTTAGCATCCAACCTTTTTTATGATTAGATAGCATCTCTTTCTAATGATTGTTCTAAATTTCTTTTGAACATCGTAGACATGTCGAGTAAGAACGTCTATACACCATTTAATTTTTCTAGTCTCTAGGTGAGTTGAAGAATTTTATGTACAATGGCTGCATTTAGTATTAAAATTTAATTTCAACTGGAACGTTAATGAATGCTTACCTTTCAAATTCTTGATATTCTCTTAAGTTATTGATTGCGATGTGGCTTTGTCAGTCTGTGTCTTGTCCAGTCGATCTTCTAGTGCCGTGGAGATACATATATATATATATATATATTTAGGATATTTAGGATGAGTAATTTTCTGAAACAATTTCTGAGAGGCTAAATATAGGAAAAGCTCCTTAAATAGCGGGGTGTTACAATAAAGACGGAATAACGTGCGCTATGATCATTTCGTCGAATTTCAGGAGACGATTATGATTGTCGTAGCTCTTATCAAATGGCATATACAAAAGTAATGTGTATACAGATTGTTGATATTAACAAGATATGTTGTATATTATTAGGAGATTGTGAATAATCTTATATATCAGCATACAATGTACACAATATATTGTCACTAACTCCCACTTTTGTAGATTCTGTTGAAACATATCTTTATCCCTAAATTCCATTACAGTGTATTTTGTGGCAACCTACAAATTTCAGTATACTCTATTGGCGTTTCTAATTTCACAAAAATTATTTCCTAATACTCCTTGTAGTTATTGGTAGATAGCGTATGCAGTTGCACTTGCAACTATTTACATTAACAACTTGTGCACTTGTACCATTTTAAAAATATTATTTTCAGAAGCAACCTCACCTCTTATCTATGCCGACATGATTTAAATTGGATTCAGTTCGCAGTGGTAAAATGGTAATCTAAAGACACTTTTTCTGCAGTAATTATCATTTCATCGGCAACATGCATATTAAGTTGTTGTATGTTAAGACGAACTAAATGCAACAATTCAGAACGCGCCATTTCTGCATTAAATTCAATATTTTTGGAACGCAGTCCTGAATTGCAGCCTTCTTTCATGCAGTAGTTATCTCCTTCTCCACTTTTCTAAAATCCACTAGCTTGGATAACACGTTTTCGAACAGTTCTTCAGAAAATGTGCTGTTCATTTCATCATAATGATTACTGTTTTTTACCCTTGGAGACTAGCAATCCATCCTCTACAAATCCCTACTCAGTTCCTAAGTGCAGTATTATCAACATTGTTCCCTTTCCACTAATACGATTTAATTCTGTAGGCGGTCCTCCGGCAAAAGCTTGCCTCACTACATTTGTATCAGCCCAACTTTTTTCCTTCTTGTATTCTTCGTTTAACCATGTATAATCCAAATAATTGTACAACCTTCGTTTCTCCATAACTTCTTTGATACATATTTTTTCCGCCTAATAATCTCATCTCTCTCGATCAAAATTTGTCTTGCTAAATCGAACAAACCTGGAACAATATGAATGAGTATTGCATATAACGATAATCTCCCAAACGCTCACATAAAAATAATAAAATTTAGAAATCTGCGCAACTATTATTAACAGCTTCTTCAAAAGCCTTAAACTTCGATTGTGTGTTTGCTCCTTGCTTCAGAGGTGGTTAAAATAAATTACTCAGTTAATTCTAAACATTACTTAAAATATCTGAGATCTTAATTGCAGCAGTCCCCATTTTCGATCTCTGTAACGCACAGATTTAAAATTGTATGTTTGTTATCGTACGTCAAATTCCCTAATCGTTTCTTAAACTATGACACTAATGATTTACTTGGACTTACGTGATCGTATACATATTTCTTGTTCTTAAAAAAAACACAAACTGGATGGCATCTATTAAATATTATAATCATTAAATATGTTTCCACACTTGTTTCAGTGAAATGAGTACGGCATTTGGAATAAATATTTTTTAATAATGAAAACGACCGTTCCACATCGAGTGATGTTATATTTGTAAATTTAAAATAATCCTTGTGACAACTTAATGTATCTTTCAACGCACCTTCACAAATTTGTCTTAGTATGACAAAATCTGAATCCTTGTCAATAACACTTTCAGATTTTTGTACTACACTTCAATTTTCGCCTTCTGCCGTACATAAGTGTGAATGAACATCATCCACAAACGACATCGAATCATTTTGTAATTTTTCAATTCCCTCCGCTAGTCCACAGTTGTTCTTGCGAATACTTTCTAAATCACATTTTACCTGATTATTTTGAAACATTTTCTGGCTTTTCTAATACCTTTGGCGTGTCTCGGATCGAATTGTAAAACTACCTTCTTTACATCATCGAAATGTTTGTAGTAGTAAAACGCAACCTTTAACCACGTTCCCCAACGCCTAGTAATCGGCTGTGGTTGGACACAGTTCGTGAAGTGTTTTTGTACGTTTTGAGGAGTTTAGAAATACCACCTTCGTATGAGCGATTAAAGCATTTACTTGTGGATAACATTTAAGGATCAGTTGCGCCACACGGTTTAAACCATGGATTTTACACCTTACATGTAACAGATTTTCACTTTCTTCTTTAAAAGATCGGAATATGGAAAGCATGTTAGCGGCACTCACAAACATTAAAAATTTGGTTATTGAAAGTTGAAATTTGTTCAATGCCCTCAACACCACTTTTAAATTTTTATGGCTAGTGCATTGTGCAAGATCTTTGGAAGCGAGTAAGACAGGGGATGACCGTTCAAACTCTTCCATTATACGTACCATCACATTCGCCGCAGAATGTTTTTGCTGATCGGTTGCTTCGTCCACACATAACCACAATTTTTTTATTTTTCAATTCTGCTTTTCTTTTTACAACATAGTCACGAACAGATGGCATAAAGTTTCTTAAGGATATCCAATCTGGTAATGCATAATCCAAATACTTGCTCCAGAAGGAGACAAATACTTGTTGGTCTAGTAAAGTGAACGGTACATTACGTAGAATAAAACAAAGACCTATATCAAATAATGTACCTAATGCGACATTTTCTAATTATGAGTGTACTGAGGAGCATTCACAACAACCAATCCAATAATACTGAACAAGCGGGCTTTGATACGGGTACTCGATTCTCCGTGCCGTGCGCTTTACGCATCCACGTCGTTCTCCGCATAGCACTGAAACTTGCCCCTCTTTGCCGAGACTAGTTATAAATAAATATGGAGAATGTTTAAGTCTCGTTTGTTCAGTATAAACTTCGTTTGCTTAGAGCCAATAAGAATTTAAAAAACACTTTCGTCCAATATTTGAGTCGGTTCTGAAGAAACAATATTAATATGACTCCTCCTCACTCTAATTGCGCTTTTCTCAAGATTTTAAAAATTTGGCCTGCATATTACAATTTTATTACATTATTTATACCAAGTGTATATTATTTATATTTCCTTCTGAAAAGTGTTATTTTTTGGTAAACTTTTCACTGTTCATTTTGCAAAGTTTTGCCAGAACAGTATTGTAAAATCTATACTGTTAAACATCTTACTATGTGAAAGAGTTAAATCAAACATTTAATATTCATTTACACTTAATCGTATTCTATTTATCTGACAGCGCGTAAAACTTGATTAATAAAGTATCCAATTTATAAAATCTGAAAGACGCATCACGCATCTTGCTTCCAGTGGTGGTAGGTGTTGCAGTTTTCCAATAACTCATGCTTTTATGCATCTACTACTTCAAGCAACATTGGCGTAAGTTAAAATACTTGTAAGGGCACAAATGTTTTGTGATGATTTACTAACTTATAGTTCCACTGCTTGCGAAATTATCACCGAAAACTGATGCTTATCACATTTAATTAGGTGAAACACTTTTGTTTACATCTATAGACAAAAGATAACTTTATTATTATAGCAAGTCTCATCCACGGCTACGAAACGTATTAAGAAATCCCTTGCATTGCGTTGGATCCTGGCCAGACACTCTTCCAAAACGATCACCCGATTTCGTTTTTGCCCCGGTGTATGCAAATCGCGCCGAAAGCTTTTTCATGCCCAAAATTTCGTGTAGGTTATCGCCAACGCGTTGCTCTGAGAAGTCTGTTGTCCCTGCTATCTCTTTCAGCTTCAATCGGCGATCGGTTAACACGACATCATGAATCTTATCGACTATTTTATCGTTGGTAGCAGTTTTTGGGTGTCTACTGCGTGGTTCGTCACTTACGCTTGTGCAGCCATGTTTGAACTCGCTCACCCAGAAACTGATGGTCGAAAATGATGGAGTACATCCGCCATGAACCTCTAGCAAAATATTTCAAATTTCCGTGGCCGTTTTCTTAGCCATCCAGAAGTGTTTTGTCACTGTACGAAATTCGATTTTATCCATTTTTGCGAAACCCCTGACATGCTACACCAAACACGCTCTTAAACAACAACTATTGACAGTAGACGTGTGAAATTTTGACAGTTGCCGTCAAAAGATTGCCCTTGTCTACCAACGAAGCCACTTCAACCTTCGTGCGCCGTCTCTTGTTCATTCCGGAAACATTTCAGATCGCCCTGGTATATATAAAGAATTGAACCACAGAACTACAGACCTATCTCGTTACTCTCATCATTAGATAAAATTTCCCAAGCAAAATTATCAATTAATGAGCTATATAATACACCAATAGCCACATGCATCCACCAGGAATTCAGGAACATCTGCAGCGTATGATCTAATTGACCTGATAAAGAGAATATTGAAGGATCAAGATACAGTAGTAACTATATTGATAGACATGAAAGAAGCATTCGCCCCAGTACCAAAAAAAAAAACTAATTGAAAAACCAGAAGCTTTTGACGTAAAAAACCAAATTAAACCCACTAAAAACCTACTTAAAATATAGACAACAAATCACAAAAATAATTTATATTAGATTTATGTTAGAAAACCCTGAAATTGAGCATTAATCAATTAGTAACAACCTACTGATGCTCTATAAAATTGAAAAATGCCAACAAACATAAGATTGGCAAAGAGTAAAGATGTACACAGTCAGAAGACCAGAAGAAAATCTCATTTACGAACAGAAAAATTTATATAACACACTTTCTCACACTAACTAACAACAAAAGCAATAAACATATATAATAAATTACCTAATGCTGAAAACAACTCAAATGCGAGACGAACAAAAAGAAAATAAAATATATGATTGGACACAACAATCGTATGAAACAATAATTGCAATACATGCCTGGACCATCGCACAGTGATTTATGATCTGATCTATGCGATCGAAACCGCTAGTTTCTTAAATAGTTAATCAAACGAGGTGAAAATCTAATTCCTTCTGCGCTATTTTTTCTGATTGGTGTTGACGATATCGCCTGATGTATTTATTCTTCGATTCTTGGCCCTTTTCAGATAGTTCACCACACAATAATTGAACCATGGATCAATATTTCGTAGACGGAGGGTAGCATGTAGTACTAGTTGTATAATCATCATTTGTATTCCCAGATCCAGTTTTCGTGATGTCTACAAGACCCATTTTTCTCGAAATTCTGATTGAATCTTACTATTCTGCGTCCGAAAGCCTCCTGTATGCTTTGCTCACTTTGCAGCTGAAATAGATATGAAATATCCGTTCGGATTAATTGACAGTTACGGAAGAGATACTATATCATTCATTTGTGAAATGTTTACTGCAGAAGAATAGCAAGTCATGCTTCAAGTGTTTGTCAATGTACTGCACATTTTTTGTCCACCATTGTAAAGCACAACTAGAGGGTCGTATGGGATAAAATTTTCATAATCACTTATTTCTGTGTTTAAATATCCGCAGAATTCATGAGCCCATTGAAGTTTTATTGAGCGACAATATCTGTTGGAGGTAGTTAGTGGGTTTTTCCATATAATGTATGTGGGTTTTCCATCGATCAGTTGGAACGGAACCAAGAATATAGTAAAAATACATTCATATGCACGTAGTGCGTCTGGATTTTGACGTTTATACGCAGTATATCCGGAACTTCCGTCAAAACCCCACTTACACGATAAAAGTAATGAATCATCTCGTACTTCAAGCAAAATACATTTTCAAATGCTTTCACAAGTGTTATGCAATAAATTTTGCAGGAGTACTTCACACTTTCTTTCGGAGATTGAAATTTGCGGTGGATAACAAGTTTCTGCCTTTCGAGAACTCTACAATATGGCGGATACAACTCATGTCCGTGCTCGTTAGCTCCACTCCTCAATGTGTTGCACTGTTCCTTGGTAAAATTTGCACAAATTAGAAGTGCCACGGCTTCTTTTAATGAATAACTTACTGTTGTTGTATTGGAGACCCCGATTGAGTAAATATTCGCTTCGATCGTGAAGAGATTGTTGTAGTCATCTCGTCGAGAAGCTCGCCACTCTGTGTTAGCTTCATTGATGTCCCAAAAGCTAGTTCGACCATCGATGTATCTTTTCTTAACTGTTGGATTTTTTTTACGTTTAACGACCACTAAGAATCCTCAAAGTCTGTTATTTCTTACAAATTTTTGTCAAAAGGAGTTGTTCGTACTCTGCGCACTTTTCAAATTTCCGTAGATTTTTCATGAAATTTTATAATCGTGTCATGCAAGACCATATGTGTCATTGGCCGATTTACTATGGCCACAATACGGCAATTCGAAAAGAAAAAACTCAAAAGCACAAAAAGCTAACAAAAAATGTACAACCTGAAACACCAATATAAAGTCTCAAAAAACACATTAATATTTAAGAGATTAAGACACTGACATAATTTTATTTACCTATGGCTCGCAACCTTTTATAGGATCTACCACCTTCAGAAGACGTATGGGCAGGTAAATAAAGTCATTATATCTCAAACTCATTAAGAAACAGTAATATCTTGACCACCCTTCGTCCTAAGTTGTCCTTCATGATTCTTTGACTAATTACCTAATTCATAAAGAAGACGCGTATAATTACAGATAGGATCCTGAGTAAACAAATGAGAAATTTCTAATCCTTTTAATCGCACTAATACTTTTAAGATTGGAGTTTCATTATAAAGTCAAAAAACAGTTATAATTTATAAGAATTTCCCTGAACAAAGCCAGAAATCTAAAGAATTTATAACATTAAAATCGCTTTATTTGAAGGATGGGAACTTTATGATATTTGCAAGCGTATATCTTTAATCTGTGTGATGTATCAAAACTTTTGACAGTACTATAAATATTATTTTTTGTTATTAATAGGAAGCTGATAAAATGAAGTGGTGTAGCTGTATCCTAACACTTCTCTTTTCTATATATGGCGATTGTCAAATGGATATGGAGATTCCACCAAATAATGTTTACAAAGATATTTCGAAACAAATTATGGACGAAGTTAATACAACAATGTGGTTTATTCAGGAAAAGCCTAAAGAAAACTTAGTTGAAAGTAAAAGTGTTGGCAGCACGTTTCTGAAGGGAAAGGAATGTTTAAGAAGCCTCAATGAATGTATAGATAAAGGTAAGTTGTAATACATTATATCTGATTGATATGCAACCTATATTTACTCTAATAAATTATGCATCTGAAGTAACTACATAATGTTATTACTCCCTATAGTGGATTCCGTTTGGATTGTAATTACCTCCAAATATGTATCTACACTTTCTCCTTAATAAAAATTGCAAATTATTTTTATCAGCCTTTCAGTTGACTTATGTTAGGTTGGTGTATTCTATAAATTTGCGCTAGCATTTACTATGCAGAAACATATTTTGAAGTAATGAGCAAGGCTTTATTAGATAAGGAAACCGTAAACTTATATTCCTATGTCAATAATACTGGTATTTTACGTTTCGTAAACATTTCTTCTGAAATATTGGTATGTGTTGCATATATATGTATATAAAAGCAGAAAAAGGATTACGCGCTTTTTGATATGATTAAACATCTGTTTCCAGAAATTAATCCAGATATTTACTCAAATTAAAAAGATAAAATAGCTGAAAATTAAATAAGTAAATTTATATCATCAAAATGCATTGGAAACTTTTAATTTTACATCACGGAATGAAATACAAACGCATACTAAAGGTGACTGTTTAAGTATAGGCTTTTTTAAAAGAATATCTAGGCAATATTTTGCTGAACATAAACGAGGTAATAATTTTTGAATCAAATTTAAGAAGGCAATGTTTTCGCAAAATGCATTACACTGAGCCAATTGAATTTATTAATATAAAAGTGTTTTATTTTATTTAAATCTGCACAATCTACAAAATGTTTGAGTATCCTATGAAATATGTGCTTAATCGAACAAGATAGTGTAATTGAATTAACTCTGGGGAATTTGTAACTAGAAAATGTCTTCTTGTTGATTTAACTATTTATGACATTGATTTAAGAAAATCTTCTTTGCTTAATTGAACTATCTATGAGATTGGTTTAAAATAGTGATGTAGCCATTTAGGCATAAAAATAGTATTATCTTAAAATCTTATATTTGATTGAATGTGATATAAATTTGTATTTTTTTTTAAATTAACATTTTCAAGATGTTGCGGCAACATTCCAATTGTATCTATTGAAATTAAATGTGCTCTAAAGCTTCTGTATAGTGTAAATATGAATTTAAAAGATAGTCATATGCAATACGAAGCTTCAAGCAGTAAAACAAATAGTATTTTCAAAAAATTAAAAGAAAAACGGGTAGGCCAACAAAACCTACCGTATAAAATATTTTGATATATAAACATCTAGAATTCTGAAAATTCAATTTCACGTATTCTTAGAAAGTAAAGAAAATGTAGGAGACTTGCAACCCATGTCGATAGGTAAAATTCTATCTGCATAACCATAGAAAAATCAATTGCTAAAACAGATAAAAATAGAACTAAGGCAGCTTTAAATACTCCTAAATCAGTTGATCATCTCTTGGATCGACCTATACTTCGTGAAAAGTGTACCTCTGCTTACACTCCTCAATATTAAGTTCGTAGAACATGAGTAATTAAAAACATAGATATCAGTTTATCTGATACCGAATTACGAGAATCTGTTACACCGCCATCTAACGATTCGTTTGAAATTCTGTCAGTTAAACATTTTACTAGAGAACTGAAAGATGGCGATGAATTTCATTTTAATCCTACAGGTAGCATAAAGGTTTCGTTTAAGTGTCAAAAATTACCAACATGTGTATCCAGTTGTAATTTGTGCCCTGGAATTTTACGTACAGAACATTATGCAATGTCTTCAACTCTCTTCATTGTGAGCAAGTTAGCAAACAATGTAAATCAAAAATAAGATACTATAAGTGTGGCGAAAACCATGATTTTGTATCTTGTCAAACTTTTAAACTTATTAAATGTATGCTCTGTAAGGAAGCACCAGATAACAAAAATGTTCAGAGTATAAAGAGCAAAAAGAGTATAAAACTGATTATGGCTAGAGAAAACATTTTGCATGGATGCGCTAAAAGTAAAGAGAATTTGTCTCTTTTAACGTACGCTTACAATTTTAATAATTCTCAAAAGTTTCCTCCTCTAAGTATTGGTGGCCCAAAATGTAAACCCCTCGAAAATATTCCAATTAAAAATTTTATTGGAACATCAACCTCATAGCGATCCTAGCTGATAATAATAGTAGGCTATATTAAAAAATATAAATGTTCCTCTGGGGGTTAACAAAAAGAGTATGGCCTTGCTCGTAAATGCTATTGTTCCCGATGTACTACATCTACTAACTACGACTGAAGACAAAAACATCACACCAGGCTTTCAATTAGGATTTCGTCGGACACACTCCACAACACAACAACTCCCTAGAATTACAGACCACATCTCCAAACACCTTGATAATTCCATTTCGACGGCGACCATCATGCTGGACATTAAGAAAGCCTTGGATAAAGTCTGGGATGAGGCTCTCATATACAAAATAACACTGCCCCAGTTACCAGCCCCACTGACTCTTATAAGATAATACCTCACCGAGAGAACATTCTCCGTCAACCTAGAACATAACAACCAGCCAAACCATACAGGTCGATGTACCCCAAGGCTCTATACTGGGGCCACTCCTCTTCAATATGTATACATCCGGAAACATGCCACATTGCACAATAAGCAGATGTTACCGCAATATTCCACAGTCACACACAATTAACACACACAACATATTACAAAGAAACATCAGCACCGTTTCGAACTGGTACACCAAATGGAGAATAGAAATAGATTCTCGGAAAACTATAGCAATCCACATCACACCACGCAGAAAGTACAAACAATCTGATGAAATCAGAATCGACAACCAAAATATCCCGTCGCCAACCAGGCGAAGTACCTGACAATCACTCTAACAAAGCATCTCATCTGCACCCTGCACGTTAACGAAGATCGTATATCCGCTTGTCAATTCTAAAAGCAAATTATCTCTGGAAAACAGAGTCAAATTTTTAAAAGTGTTCTTCGTACCGATCGCTACGTACACTGAAGAACTGTGGCATCAAACCCTCAGAGAGCAGGTCCATGGAAAGTCAAACAAGCTAACAAGGCTAGCTGCAGGAGCGTCAAGATATACTACCAACAGCTGAATATGGAACATTGGACACCATCATATTACGCCGCACCCTGAACACACTAATCGCCACATACAACAATCCGACTATCAGAAAAGTACTGCAACCGACTAGAAGCATAAGAAACGAAGGCAAAGCAAAGAACATAACGGTACAAACCGCCAAGAGAAGAAAACTTCGAGATGAAGAGGAATGGAATCTCTGTAGTTTGTATTCTGTTCGGTGTCTGAAAGTAGCGGTTTCCATGCGTCTGGTACTCTTAGAGCTCTGTCTCCCTTATTCGTACATTCCGGTCGTTTCTCAATTTCGATCACTTCCCTCACGATTCTAGTCGCTGCATGTTGGCATTTCGCTAAGTTGTATCTTCAAGCGCTATTGAATGTCATTGATTCGTGTTAGGCCAATGAAGATGTTTCACTACAGTTCTCGCATGTTCGATCTTTTCCACGCCGATTCTCCCGTTCGTTTGTCCTATGTATATTTGTTTACAGCTACCGGATGGAATTTGATACACTCCTTAATCTGCTAAGAGTATTACATTCTTGGGACTTGTTAATATTTGGCCTCTCTTTATTTGTGTAGTAAAGGTGTCTATTCTGTGTCCTAGAAGTAATCTGCCACTTTTGTCTGTAGTGTACGGATAGTAGAAAGGCTCTGCTGATTGTCTCTTCTTTTTTGTCTGTTTTTTTTTTCTAGTGTTATTACGTAGTGCCCTGTTAATAGTTTTCCTTGAGTGCTCGTTGGAACTTAACGGGTACTTAGACTAACTGAGATTCGGCTTTTTTTAATTTTCCTTGTTGAAATTTCAAAAAATGAAGCAAAAGAAAAAACAAATACAATATTAAAAAGGATCTAGAGAAAGTGTTATTAAAAGTAATTGATTAAAGGGGTAGTTACGACTAAATATTGATTGCGGAAAAAAGAAGTTTGACTTTTATTTAACTCCAAAGATTATGGCATTTTGTAAGTTCAGGATCAGTTAAAATCATACATAAACATTACGAAATTACGTCTATAGCAAAATGATATAACGTTGTAAAAAGGTAAAAGCAATATACGTAGATATCCATAGCGAAAGTAGCACAAACGCGATCACTGAACTCGTTATAGCAAACTTGTCTTCAGCAACGGCCATGAAAGTGAAACGACTAGTTACATAATTTTGCGTGCCACACTTATTGAATTTAGGTTATGAGAAAGCAATTACTTCTTTACAAATCATTCCGCCTACAAACTAAACAACATTTAAAGATAAGCGCAAGGTATGTCTATGCGTTTATTCAAGTAATCTAAATCCATTTAGACAAGGGTATTATTTTTACTTAAGGAAGTGCTGTATGGTATATGTATAATATACCATATGTATAATATTTACAATTCACGTTCTATTTAATTAATTTTCTAAGAAATAGGTAGAGCAATTACTGTTTTTAAGTTGCAAGTATGTACTATTATAGCAAGGATTCTATGGGCACTTCATAATTAAATAAAATTAATTGCTTAAACAATCATTAGTACCCAAAATCTATTTTTCCTCTTTCTCTATTTCTTTCAGTATAAAAACAATGTGATTAATCGGTGCTTTAACTACTTGTGCATTCTATTTTTGTTTTCATTGTCTATTATTATACCTAAAAATTATATATTAGGATATTACTAGATAAAATTAAATTTAATATAGTTTCACATTTTTTGAATGATATTAAATTTTATATATTTGTTGTTAATATATTTACATATGTATGTAGATGATCCATGTTATAAAAATTCAGTACAATATGTGACATTAAAAGGTTCAACTCCTCTCTCTTCCTTATCATACATTTATACACTCTAGAACTAGTTTCGGCTAAATGTCATCTTCAGTTAGACTAGTCAAAAATGAATTGTTATGCATTATAAAACTGTTGTAGTCCTTGATTCGTTAAATACTTATTCTCAATTATAAGGTTAAACAATAATATGACATCTAAATATGATTTTATTTAATGAGAGAAATATGGCGGTATCCTTTCATTTATAGCAAAGTGATACCTTGCGCTAACTGTAATGATATAATCTATTTCAAATTCAGTGAACGTTTTCTAAAGTGTTACAAATCATTAAAATTCCTCCCTGATATTGTTTGGTTCGCGCCTTTTTTATATTGTGTTGTTGTTGCTGTTGTTGGAGGCAAAGTACCGTTAGAACTCCCTTTAATCTTTAAACATTCATTCTCTGCAGGTTTCTTCTTGTATATTGAATATTACAGTTATCTGTATTCAGTTATTGTTTAAAATAAAGTACTACATGCATAGTACCGACATAAACTATGTCTTATTATCCTCTCGGGTTTTGTCCCGCTTCTTCTAAGAACCAACGCCAAATCCGAGATGATAATAAGACATCCTTTTCCCACGAAAACGTGACGACGAACGTGACGGATGTTTGGTCACCGTATGTGGGGTAATTTTCCCGGGCTTCTGGCTGGGTGTGCCGTTAGTCCCGACTAGATCGACGTTTCAACGAAATCTCACTCATCTTTTTCTGGACGCTCTTGTTCGGCTAGCGATTGGAGATGTACTAACGCTCCGAGCGTCGTCGTGTTAGGGACATACAGTATACTGAAAGACTACTCATACCAATCATTACCTCAATGTGCAATCACACCACCATCCCGCACAGTTGCAAGGAGTGGCGAAGACCCTACTGTTAAGATCTCAACGGTTAGCCGACGCCGATTACAGTCGAACCGAGAGCAGCGAGATCAAACGTATACTACGAACCTATCGATTCATCACCAGCCCCATAAACAAAGTCTTCCATACGAAAACAAAGCCGCCAATAGATACTAACGTCTATGCAACCAAAACGTATCTCCCTTACATAAAGAGTGCAACAGACAAAATAGGTAGAATATTACGGAAATACCAAATCCAAACCATATTTTCCACCGATAGAAAAAATGGGCAAGTTCTGAATAATCCGAAGGACAAGATGCTACGGAAGCTCAAGGAGTATACGAGATACCCTGCAGGAATTTCAACCTTTCTTATATAGGCCAAACAAGGAGGAAAATAAGCGTCAGAAGAGAAAAACACAAACTAGCGATACGAGTAAAACAGACAACCTCAGCTTTAGTGCAACACGTACTGATGGCTGGACATAAAATCGACTTTGAAAGAACAATAACGATAAGCACGGCCAAACACCTGGCAACAAGGATTATTCGAGAAGCCATAGAGACAGAGAAGCACCCGAACAATCTCAGAAGCGAGACGACGCGCAACGCCTATCACCGGCTTGGAGAACCGTTTCAAAGTATATCGCAACAGATAGGCTACAAGAAACAATACACGACCGGTAGGACACTGACAGTGATAGCCGACCGTCGCGCACAGCGGGTTCCCACTCCGTACACAAGGCCGCTGCGGGGTTGTATAAAGTACACGACGAAGTTTGTCACAACAGTCAATCGAGCAGTCGAAGCATAAGCATCACAGTTCAACATCGATATCTTTGCAGTCTGAAAAGATTTGTAAAGGTAATAAACAGTCTTTTTTAAGACATTTGTTCTTTTTTAAGACATTTCTTCTGATGTTACATCAGGAAAAAAATGAACTGCAATTTGACCACTGGAGGGAATTCCCAACAGAAATTCGGAGAAAGAAGCGAACTGAGTGAAACGAAAACTGAAACGAATACATGGAACAAACAAAAAGGCATAAGAAGAGGCGAGTAGACAGTAAATCGAAAGAATCGCAACCCATACCAACCCGGAATAATTAGAAAGCACTGGAAATAGGCGACTCAGACGTCGAGGACTTTGCAAGAGGGAACTGACGACAAAATACCGGAATATACTAAAGAGGAACAGTCAAAGAAAAACGAAGGAAAGAACAAAACCGCCAAATCGCAGAAAGAAAAAGAGTCCAAACACAAGGTCACACCGATAATAATTAAAGAAACAGCGAAACGGACGAAGACCTCTAACATGATGAGAAGTAGGAATATAACCACCAGAAAGTGTAAATCAATTCAAACAGGCATACAAGTTGAACCGGCAACCGAAGACGACTATAGGAAATTAACCAAGATGCTCAAGGAAAAAGGAATCCAATTTTACACATTTCAATCGAAAAGCGAAAAGAAATTGAAGGTGATTCTCCGGGGTATAACCCAGATTATCACCGATGATGAAATAAAAGTCAACCTCCAACAGCAGGACTATTCGGTTAAAAAATTTCACGGATGAAAGGTAAAAACGGCCAGCCGACACCGCTAGTGTTAATTGAAGTATAATATAAATCTATATATCATATAATCTATATATAATATCGCGAACTGTTGTGGACTCGCGATAAAAGTGGAACCGCTACATACGCGCAGCGAAATAGTGCAGTGTCACAAATGTCAAATATTTGATCACACACAAAGCAATTGTAACATTAATTTTAAGTGCATGAAGTGCGGTAAAGGTAATTCCACTCATTTTTGCACTAAACCGGATACTACTCCACCAAAGTGTGCCAACTGCCACGGTGAACACCTGTCCACCTACATAAAGTGCCTCGGGAACACTAAAAACGCTGCTGTCAACAAAAAATTCGGCACCTCTCCGCCGAAGATAAATCCATGGACTAAAGGGAAAGAGAAACTGCCGGCATGAAAAATGAAACTGAGAAGCGACCTGCCAAAGAAAATCCTGTAAACCGCAGCGATGAATCAGAAGAAAAATTGACTTTAATACTAGGGCGTATGGTACCGAACTTTAACAGTATCAATGCTACAACCGAGCAAAGACTGGCTTGCAACAAACCCAAGAATTGACAAAATTGTATAAAACCAAGTAAAATCAGAAAAATTAGGAACAACAAATAAAAAAAGCACAAGTAAAAAAAGTAATTAAAATACAAGAAGGGAAAAAAGAGAAAAGAAAGGAAGTAGGAAGAAAAAAAGAAGAAAATGAATAAACAGAAGGTTAAAATCATGTCCTGGAATGCACAAGGCATAGCTAAGAAGAAGAACGAATTACGAGCGTTCATCACTGATAACGAAATAAACGTGGCTCTGTTATCGAAAACCTTCACTAAAGCCAGTCGTGCATTTAATATCCCGAACTACATAACATACAGAACGGACCGAAACACAAAACCTGGTGGAAGAACAGCTATCTTGGTGATCAAACGCCATTCAATTGGCACAAACACGATAAAAATGGAAACTACTACTGTACATATACATACGAAAAGAGGTATCACAGCATTGTATGCGGCGTATAGCTCACCACAGAACGAGGTGGAAGAAGCGGATATCGGCGCAGTATTTAATTCTCATCACCCTACAATTCTGGCGGGAGAGCTCAATAGTAAACATTCACAATCGAATTCCAAAGCTCTTAATCGTACAATATATATAATACATCCCATACTTCTCTTTTCCAATGTTCTATACATCTGCTCCTTTCCAGGTGTTTCGGGGTCTACCTATTCTGTTTTTGCCCTCTGTTTTGGCTTCAAATATCCTCTTTGTGATTCGATCTTCTTCCATTCTGTGTAGATGTCCAAGCCATCCCAGTTGTCTCTCTTCTATGACCACTTCTACTGGTTTGATGACGCTTTAGCTTCTTTTCTTGCCATTTTGTACATGTAATCCTCCTCTTTCCTGGTATGCATATATCTGATCCATTTATTTTTCTTATCTTTCACTTTGAGTTGTATTTCTGCTGTCCACCATTTGCTTCTTTTTGTGTACGTATTTGCTATTTTTGTTATTCCACAGCTTTCTTGTGCCGCCTTCAGTATGATGTTTTTGAATCTTATCCATTTGTCCTCTATCCCTATTTCGTTTTTAGTCTCTTGTTGATTTGACTTGTATTGGTACTTCTCTCGAATTTCTTCCTCTTTCAATTTGTAACTTTTTATTTTTTCCTTTTGTCTTCTTTCGTCCTTTTTGAATTTTTGCTAATCTTCATCTGTAACAGGTAGTGGCCGCTACCTATTTCCGCATTTGTTTGGAGTTTGACATCTATTACCTTCCTCCAGTTTTCAACATTTATTAAGAAATAATCAATGATTGATTTTTCTTTCCTGCTAGGCATTTCTCTTGTGTATTTGTGAATGTCTTTTTGTCTGAATTTTGTATTGGTTATAATCATGTCGTTTTCGATGCACATATCTATTATTAAAGAGTCTAAAACTAAGACCAACGTATAGCAGAACCCACAACGACATCGACAACATAAACAATTCAAAGAGAGCATAACATTGGCCTGATTAGAACACCAATGGAAACAAGACTGAGTTACACAAAAATAAAAATACATCAGAAGAAACTCCTTTATAAATAGTATAAAAGAACACTTCGCCCGCACGCAAAGACACTTCTGAACAACATCTTAAATGAAATTAAAAAAGACCTTGCCGCACACTACAATGATCGATGGGACGCCAAAATCAAAATGTAAACGACGATGACACCGGACTATGGAAAATAACTAAAATACTCAAGACAAAAAAGGACACTCGAAATACGTACTTCGAGAGGACTTTCCGCCCTAATCCACCAATGATAAGGACCACGAAAAATTCACCGACGTCATCAATAAACAAGTTCACACGGAATACATAGACACCATAAACGTCCAAGAAACGACGACCGAGGAACTCCGGAACACCATAAAAACCCTTGCGGACCATAAAGCGCCAGAACACGATGGAAATACTAATACCGCTGTCAAACATTTAACCTTAGAAGCCGTTCACACGCTGAAAGAAATTATAACCGCTATAATTAGACACCAGCACTACCCATACATACATAAATCAGGAAATCCCAAAAACAAGACAGATGAATATCGTCCAATTAGCTTGCTACCAGAACACAGCAAAATCTTGGAGCGAGTAATACAAAAGCGGCTGCTATCGATAGTAGAAGAAAAATCTATCATCCCGGGATTTCAATTTGGATTTCGTCGGGAGCACTCGATAACACAGCAGCTACTGAGAATGTCTGAACATATCACCTCAAACATGGATAAATCTACATCAACTGCAGCCATCATGCTAGACATCGAGAAGACGTTTGACATGGTCTGACATGATAATCTCATGTATAAAATGAGATTACACCGAATTCCAGCCACGCTTACCTATCTCATCCAACACTATCTCCGCGACAGAACATTTTCTGTTAAAATAGAAGAAGACATCTCCACTTCCAGAACAACGCAAGCAGGAGTTCGGCAAGGCTCGGTGCTGGGACCGCTCCTGTTTAACATCTACACATCTGACATACCGCAGTCAATTGCCCACACATTGCCCAATTTGCAGACGACAGCGCTATTTATTACAGCCATAGGCAAATGAAACCGCTGTACGATAGATTACAAGTATACATCGGCACGCTCTACAAATGGTTTTCAAAATGGCGAATAAAGATAAATACAGGGAAAACTACAGCCATCTATTTCACGCCACGTAAAACACACAAAAAGCCCAACGAAATCCAAATTAACAACCACGCCATCGGATGGGCCAAGAGGGCGAAGTAACCAGGGGTTGTTCTAGACGAACAATTCACATATACCTGGCACATCAAGGAAATCAAAAGGAAGATAGCGGGAGCCTCGAAGGTCCTGTACCCACTATTAAATGAAAAAAGTAAACTATCACTAGATAACAAGGTCAAGATCATTAAAGCAATAGCAATACCGATCGCCACCTACGCTAGTGAACTTTGGCATCAGGCAACCGAAGCACAAAAGAAAACAATACAGGGAAAACTCAACAAACTCTCGCGGTTCGCATCAAGGGCATCACGTTACATCATAAATGCAACACTGCATCAAGAACTTAACCTGGAAGCACTTGAGACCATAATATACAGAAGAGAACAAAACACATTACACAGAATGGAAACGCATGATGACACAACAGTCAGAAGAATAATAGAACAAGCACAACGAATAAGGAAAGAAGGAGTTGCACAAATTAAACGAAGCGCTGAGGAAAAAGGCGTTACGTTACAAAAGACAAAAAGAAAAAAAAACATAGGAAATACACACGCACACTGGACCCATAAATAAAATAAAAGCCACCGATCTACCAAACAAGATGAAGAGGAAATGAAGTATCTCTCCGACCCTCATTCAAAATCAACACACCTAGCGAGAGCGTTAGTACATCGATCGCCAGCCAGACGAAAGCGTCCAGAACAAGATATCTCACTCATCTTCTTCTGGACGCTTCTTCGTCGATACAAGCCCTTTCGGGATCAACACCACACCCGGCCAGAAACCCAGGAAAATTATTCCATATATAATAATATATATGGAATAATATATTTATTTATATTTAATTTCTTCAAAATTACCTCCAAATATGAGAAACATACTGTATTCACACGCATTCTATTCAACTATAAGAAATTTATCATCTCGAAAAACACAAACATTTTCAGAAATTGCGTACTTCTAAAGGATGGCACGCCTAGCAGCTTTGTTAGTAATTAATGTCGTTGTATTAAGAGTATATATTGTGCAGCCTATCGACTAGGCAACCAAGTTTAGTAAACTAGGGATGAGAGATAGTCTCGGGAACAACGCAACTGAATAAGAACAACGTTAATGTGACCTATTTTCAAGTTCAAATATAAAATACTTTAAATCAAAAACTCATCAAAATCCACTGCTTCTTTATTCTTATATGTATTTGGTATTTTAAAAAAGAGATTTAGCTGAGCAAGAATTGATTTAAACGCAAATATTGTTAATATATTGTCTTTATAACCTTTCGTTTGGCTAAATTGATTATTTAGGCAGTTATATATGTATGTATATATTAAAAAGGAGAAAAATTAAAACAAAGAATTTATTCAGCAATACAAAAATTTTTCCATTACATAACGTTCTGTTAAATTTCCAATATCTAACTGTAAGCAATTCTTAGTTATATCGGAAAATAGTTTTTTTCTGTTCGAATTAACATTTTAGGTTAATAAAGGCCACCTGGAATAGATGGTAACACCAATTTGTCAAACGGAGTTCTTCCTTGCATGTCATTCCATACTATTCCAATGTTACTTCCTTTTACGATTTCCTAAAGATAATGTATTTTTGTAGACAGTAAATGCTCAATATGTAAGCTATCATTTATTACAATCCTCATAAATAATTATTACAAGTAAATCTTCCTATGTATAACTTTAAACCTCTCACATTTAACAACTTTGTTAATAAAAAGTACTTTATTTTAGCGCAAAATACAAGTATGTAAAAAATGAGAATCGCCATTCAAAAATTTTGATTTTAAATATTCAGGAATCCTATATTTCACCAACATACTCTGCTTAAGAACAAATGGTTTACCATTCATCATTTAAAATAAATGTGTTGGCTTCACTTGCAGTATAACTGGAAGCGAGAGACGTATTAACACATTTCGTATGTGTTGGTTTCACGCTTTAGATTTTCCATACTTTTCTAGATAACTATAATTACACATCTCGATGGGATGACGTTCATATATAAACAACTACGCGTTTATTTTTTGTTTCAGATACAATGTATCAGGCATCAGCATCTTATTTTATTAACTACCTAATCAATAAAGCAGCACCTATCAACTTAAATGGTTTCCAAGATGTTAGTGAGGAGTGTCAACAGTCACATCAGATATTTATTGAAGATTTATACAATTTCAAATATTGGGCACTCCAAAGTACGTATAAATTAATTAAATGTTATTCGATCACATCAAACAAAAAATTGCTGCTTAAAGTAAACATTACACGAAAGATAATTAATATTCGTCATGGAAAATAAGTAACTGTTCTGGAGATTAAACCCTTTACGTGTTATAATACCGAATAAGTTGTGCAGTATTGCATGCAAAAAAAAACCCTACCAATTAATATTATTCCTTCAGTAAAAACTTTTCCGGTGTCATCTTAGTCGAAAACGCTAAAATTCAGCAAAATTTGAACCTTTGTGTGTGAGTAATCCACTCTAGGGCATGCCCAAAACTATTTTTTAGTGCGACGAAACATGGCTTAAGGGGTGAAAATCCCACTCTCCGTTAGGACAATTTCCGGTTTTCAGTGTAAATCTTGGTAATAAAAATAGGTATACATAAGTATATCAAAGTATTTCTTTTTTTGCTTTTCTATCACGTATGTATATGGAACTTCCCTAAATTGTTATTGAAAAAGCAAAAGTTTATCCTCACCCCGCCATATTACAAGAATGTTCCACAATTTCGATTACATAACACGAAATAGCTTTTAAAATGGCGCCAAGTGCATACACAGTTTATTTAAAACAGGTAAATTTATATTAACAAAATAATGTAAAGTAAGTCTGCTATACTGTAGCCATGTCGTATACGCATCAGCTTATATGTATATATACAGGATGTCCATGAAATAAAATAAGAAGGTATAAAAAATGGAAAGATCTAATTTTATTAGACTTAAATCCACAATATTTTGTGAAAATTCCTTCGCAGTTCCGAGAAAAGGAATTATAAATACATTTATAAGATATTCGTCGTACCACTGTACTTTCAGAAGTACACGTTACAACTGTAGCCTGTGGGGCAAAGAGTAGTGTTAGCGGTAGGTAACGGCAATTCCGCCAGCGAGAACTAACATACTTACATAGTATCTGTAGTGTACTCTGTTTTTAAATTCCGAGAGAGCTAGTTTTAAAACTGCCGCCAAAAAGTAGCTTTGAAAAATTCCATCTAAATGTGCCTTTTCACTGTACTCCTCCGAATTAAAAATAGAATATAGCACAGTGACTCAGTCTCTTTCTAGCGTTAAGTGTGGATATTTCCAGTATGCCTTATATAATGCATGAACTGTTCGATATGATTTACATTTATGGTGAATCAAGTGAAAATGCTCTTCGAACATGTATCTATCGTACGACGAGTTTTCACAATTTTTTTGGATTGAAGTCTAATAAAATTAGATGTTTCTGTCTTTCTTATACTTTTTCATTTTATTTCATGGATATCTTGTATACATAATACGTGTTTAATAATAGAAGCATTTTATTGAAAACAAATGAATATATTCAAAAGGAAAGTGCAACAGATGTATGTCTTTATTTATTTATATAATACGTATACACTACCGTCACAAAGTATTTGGGCACCATATATTATAAAACTATTTGTACAGCATAGCTTCTAAGAAATTCATTCTTGCAAAATTGAATAGTAATAGGGAAAGCGTTAAATTTACATAATGGTGCATAAGTAACATTATGCATTATGGCAAACCAAAATTGGTTTTTACCACTAACTACATGGGGATTAGTGCAAAGGTTCTGGAAGTTCTTGTAAACGTCTTTCTGTTACGGATGCAGTTATGATATCTAAACAAACACCGTAATACCAAGATAAGAAAAGCTGTAAATACAGCTTTTCTCATGGTATTAGTGAATCAATTCACGAGAAAGACATATGACACACGGTCATGTTTCTGCTTTCCCGACGTCATCAGTGTGGTTTCGAGCAATTTTATGCTAACACATGTAATTCTCTCGCTGCTTCTAACACCATACTTAACTCTACGATACAAATGAATATTCCTGGCGCTATCTAGTGCACAAAAAAAAGAAACATTTGTCCGCAAAGTCAGACGGCGAGAAGAAGCGGGTACATTTTCCCACCCTTCTCTCGTGCAATCCGTGGATTGCTCTCCCGAGAGGGCGTTTTTGCACCAAAGGCAGTGCATAGGGAAACTGCACATGTGAATGATTTCTGAATGCTCACCATGACGTATTTAAAACACATCTAAAAGAATGCCTAGAAAATAACACCAAGATAAGAAAACGAATTGCACGAGAGAAGGGTGGGAAACTGTACCCGCTTCTTTTCGCTGTCTGACTTTACGGACAAATGTTTCTTTCTTTTGGCACTAGTTAGCGCCAAGAATATTCATTTGTATCGTAGAGTTAAGTATGGTGATAGAAGCAGAGAGAGAATCACATGTGTTTACATAAAACTGCTCGAAACCACGTTGATAACGCCGGGAAGGCAGAAACATGTCCGTTTTATGTCTCACATGTCTTTCTCTTTCTAATACCATGAGAAAGCTGTATTTGCAGCATTTTTTCTTATCTTGGTGTGTAATTTTCTAGGCATTCTTTTAGATGTATTTTAAACACCGAAATGACTAATTTGTTTATTATTATAATCACCTTAAATAGTAATAATATTTTATTGTTGTATTGCATGCAAATTTAAACTTACATAACTAAGACTCTTCTCAGTCAACTGTAGCCTGTGTTTGGGGTAGCAGTAATTTATTTTGTATCTAGTATGGTGGGTGTGAGGGAAAGTATTATGTCCAAACATTCTTTACGTTTGAATAAAAACACTAGACATTGGAAAATATAGATTGCAAACATGGTCAGAAACCTGTTAGGTCTATGCCCTCTACAAGATTGATTGTAATTGAGGCGCAACATTAAACACAGAACTTTCTTTTGACTAACGAAAATACGATGGAGTTCTCTACTGCTTCCACCAAACGTTAAACGCAAATAGCAGACGGAAGTATAAACCAGTCGTAGTACATCAGCGCTAACCACATCACGTAGTATTCGTATACAATAACAGAAAGTACTTACTTTCTTACAAACTAGATCTATATGACTATTCCACTTGAGACAGTCATCCAGAGCAAGGCCTAAAAGAGGTGCTGAATGTTGTACATCATAGTCGTAGTTATTGAGAGAATGAAGCTCCGGTTTCTCGCTTTATTAGAGCATAATGTTAGTTTTACTGTGATTAAGAATTGAGCTATTAGCAGTTAACCATTGTTCAACTACCGTCTCCAATGAAGATCCCATAACTACCAAAGATGTGTCATCGGCATAGTTCATCAGCATGGGTCTATTCTCCATCAAAGGACACTCGACAGCATCATTAAAATAAATAACAAATACTAGTGGTCCCAAGATACTGCCTTGAAGTACGCCCTTACAAATACAAATGTGATTTGAATAAACACGAACATCATTGGGAGCCAAGTAAGATTTGAACCAGGATCAAGATGTGCCTCGAACACCATAGCGCTCCAGCTTACAGATTAATTTAGAATGATCTATGCTGTCGAATGCCTTCGACAGATCAAGCAGAATACAACATGGTAAGCTCTTACGCTCCAATGCTGTAATAATAAGATTCATGAGATCGAAAACTGCGGTTTCAATATCTCTACTCCTAAGGAATCCATGCTGATGACAACTAATCAAATTATATTTATTAAAAAAGTTATATAGTCGGCCAAATACAATCTTCTCAAAATTTTTTTAAAAAGCTGTAAGTAAACTTATAGGCATGTTACCCAGATCATCAGCATCGCCCCTCTTGTAAAGAGGTATCACATTTGCGTGCTGCAAACTATTAGGGAAAGTACCAGTATGAAATGAAAGGTTAATGATAAGTGGTTCTATATAACACTGAAGATATTTTTAAAAGATAGGTGGGAATACCATCATTCCCCGACCACAGGGAACTCCTTAACGATTTAGTAAAGGTTAAGAGTTCAGCAGGACATGTAAGAAACAAATAGAAAGAATGAGAATTCTTACGAATAACATGGAAGTTACTGGCACCACTTACAGTGGACACATTTTGTGCAATAGTGAAATGCATGTTAAGTTTATTAGCTAATAGTTCGAGATCGTCAGTAATGGGGAATGCTCCCGTCCTAAAGCTTTTTCTGATGTGATTATTAATTATTTTCCATGTGCATTTAGATCTATTAGAGGAGTTGATAAGTCTCGCATCATTTTTGTTTCGTTGCATAGAATAAATTTCCCTATCGTACATCTTTTATTATAAATATAGGTATCTTTATGTTCATTGTTCATCAGAAATAGATTGTAGTAAACAAACAATGTCCCTGATTTAGCCAATTTACACTTCTTTTGCGGAATCTTTTTTATAGGGGAATATGCATTAAAATATCTTAGAAAAATATTTAAGAAAATAGAAAATTTTTCGTCAACATTGTAACATTCACTATAGACATCATTCCAGTTTTCCTCATTAATTGCAGCAAGGAAATCCTTAATGTTGCTGATTAATCTTATTTTCTTTACTTCACTGCTTATTCACTGCTTTTCCTCCTGTTGTGAGAGTGGTTATTTGAGCTCGATGGTCAAAGAAACCAGTATACTTAGTAACAGAGTTTACCACACTGAGGGCAGTCACTTTTCACTATTAGTTAGGATTATATTGTCTAAACAAGTATTTATAGTCTTGTTAAATCTTGAGGTGCATGAAAGATATATTTGGCACCAAAGTAGTAAGTCTGTAAGTAAGATGTTTAAAAAGTCTCTGCACTTGCTATCCCCATTTAAAAAGTCGATGTTGAAATCACCGGCGATTATAGCAGAAAATTTGGTCGCTGTGATTACACTAAGCAAGTTTTCAAATTGAACGCAGAAATCGTTGAAGTTACTTGCGGGAGTTCTATATACACAGCCCAATATGTATCTATTGTTATCAAGGTATACTTTGATCGCACAACATTCAAAAGACTTCTACAGCTAAAGCATTAATCACAAAGTTGGGCGTAGTAGTTAGTTTATTAGACGTAAATATAGCTGAGCCACCATGTGAACTACCTTTACGACAAAATGATGATGCTAATTTAAATCTCGAAAGCGACATTAGTTTTAGATTATCGAACTCTAGCCAGTGTTCTAACTCCAACAGTCAGGCTTGAAAATGATATAGTAAGACATTGCACGTTTTGGTGATAGATTGTTAAATCATTAATCTCAATTATTCTGGATTTGTCCGCATTCTGAGTTTCCAGAGAAAAATATTTACGTAGGTACTAATAGGCAAGTTTTCTGACTTTTTTAGATCCGGAAGACGATGTGAAGGCACTCCTATACGAAACGAAGAGTATATTTCTGGACGCTTAGACTTCATTTTTTCACAGATGACGTCATGGAATTGTTTTTCATTTACATATTTCTCCAAATCCTCAACGACAGTTTCTTTATCTAATCTAGTAACATATAGATAGGAGTATTTAACAATAGCTTTTATATTGGTGGTTAGAGCAGAGCCCATAATTGTTTTACTTTTAGCATTTTTCGTGTTACGCTTTTTCACAGGTTGAAAATGGTTAGTTTTGGCACGAATATTCATGCTGTCAAGGACATCGTTGGTGTTTTTATGTCCTGAAAATTCGGAAAAATTTTATCGTTTTCTTGTTTGTTTCTCACTGGAGTTTATACTTTTTGTTTCCCTTAGTTTTTGATCTGGTATGTGTTGCACATCCTTTTTAGTTTTGTTTTGTTTAAAACTTAAATCGCCATGTATAGATGTATTATTGAAACGTTTTTGCAAATTTAAAATTTCATGTTTTATACTACAGTTTACTGTTTTCAATTTAACTAGAGACTATAGATTCCGTTGTTTAGTTTGAGATTTTGTTCATGAAATTTAAGTACTTCATTTTTAAGAAGTAAAATCACCTCTTCAGATATATAGGTAATAGCGTATTTCAATTTATGTAGCGGTCATAATATTCTCATAATATATAATATTCTCATCACTTTCCGCTAAACTATAAGCATTGGATAAACTATCCTGTGATAGATTGCTATGTGATATATTTTTAATCTGATCCAGGTAAAAACTTGACTCACAAGAACTGCATAGCCAATTTCTAATTACTCATGTTGTTTTCATGCTCCCAAACGAAGCTTCTTCGATATGCACCCATCTAATGTGAAAAGTTTTTGCTCACAATTTAGATGAACACAATATAAAATCATCAGACCGTGCAACGACCAGAGAACACACACTATACTTCGGCATACTTCACAGTGTGTATATAGTAAATATACAAAGTTATTAGTCATATAATTTGTTAATATAATGTATAACAATATATGTATAATTATGCTAGTCATATACATATATATATATATATGATATAGAACTTTGTGCATTTACTTTACGATAAACATCATTATAAATAACAACGCATTAAAACTGAGCGTAGTTCATTGCCGAATTGCTATTCAGTAGCACTTGCTCTGATCTGATATTGTACAAACTATGTAGCTTCGAAGTAAAGTAGTTTTAAAAAACCTTCGTATTTCAAAGTAAAACTTAATTGGAGCAGTGAATAGAATACAGGAAGATAGAATTAGCCGAAGAATTCCATTTCTATCTTTGTTATTTACCATTCATCCTGGGAAATAAGGCGTAAAATATTTCTGATCTTAATTACTCTATAATAACGATAAATTTTGATTTAGATGCGTCAAGCAAAATGCCATTAGAAAATACTTCTACAGTCCAAGCTGCAAAAGCTATTACTGACTTTTTACCAACATATCGTGGCAATTCTATGGAATTAGAATGTTCCATGAATGTTTGCGATGACTTTTCAATACTTATTGCGTCACAAGCGACAAAAATTTAAATCATTTCATACTTATTGCAATTCGTTCAATATTACGAAACTAGATAGCTGATCACATAATATATAGACCCGACGTGGCCATTAATCAGGAGAACTCTAAGAGACCAATTTCGCGACAGTCAATAGGCATACTCTAACTAGAGATTTTCTGCAATTAATAAAAAGGAAGAATGAGCATATTTTAGAATTTTTAGAATGCATCGAACGCATTAACCCCTTAGGAAACCCTTATTTTTCGAACAGAATAGAGCGAACTCTCTAAATGTTTTAATTGCAAATGTAGATGATATTATAAGAACTAAATTAGATTTAGAAGAACCAAAAAACTTTGGTAGCTGCGGAAGATATAATAAACAGGTACTTTTACAATCAACAGAGAATAAACTCTCTACAAAATAGAAATAAAAATAAAGGCACTCATTATAATCTAAAGAATATCTCCCAACGAATTATTCAACATAGCGTACCCAATAAGATTCATAATTTTCCTAGTTACTCATTTTATACATCTAGACCTGCTTTCAACGCCTTAAATTAACCAAGTTGTACGCTTTTATTATATCACAACTCAAACGTTAGACCCGCGTCTCACTTTCCCAGACAACCCATTAATATTCAACCGAAACCATAATCAAATCAAAAATTCTCATTACCTCATTATAAACCGCGCTTTAAATTGTCCATGTCTACTACATCCAGAGTTCCAGATTATCAAGACAATACCCACATGTCTTATGCCCCAGGTTATTCTCACGAATTTAGATACAATCAAGAATCTAATTAGAACCACTTTAGTGAACAAAAAGCATTATCTACGTACAAAACTATTGATTGATATAGGCTGCCACCCTTCACTAATACGCCCATATATTGCTGAGAAATATGTTTCGGAAAATATTTAAGAATCCAGTACATCAATCGTTGCCTGTACAAGATCTAGACAAACACAATTCAAAACAAACATCCCTCTATTTAATAAATTTAAACCTCTACGAGGTAATTTAGGATTTGTTCTTTTTAACTTCCACGGCAGCTTATTACACAACGGTACAATTTGTATTCAAGATTTAAGAGCATTAGATCTCAATATTGATGTAAAGAATAACCAATTATATAACAACTGTGTTTCAATCCTCCTATAAAACTGACTGCGAAACTCAAAAAATTGACGTCACTCCATTTTCCTCATTCGTAGAAGACATTAAAACCAGCTTACTGAGTTGCAATATTTTAATTCCTGAATTAAATAACGAGGGTAATACTTTTATAATTCCCGAAAGTGTTTTAAACGTCAACGATGGAATAGCAAGTTTAGAACTAAAAAAAATAGTACCTAGATTCATATAAACATGCAGGCCAATTTTTATTACTAGTCTCGGCAAAGTGGAGCAAATTACAATGCAGTGCGCAGAAAAGGGTGGAGGGGCCTAGCGGCCGTATCAAGGCGAATGTTCAGTAACGGTTACGTATTCGCATCATTTATGATTGTGACCTTCATGAGGCGATGCGGACGGATAAATGTTAACACATAAAATAATGATCAAAAATATATTATATAACACGCTGAAAAAAGTTTCTACGAAATCACAAACTGGGTGGCATCTATTAAATATCTGAATCATTAAATATGTTTCCACACGAGTTTCAGTCAAATGTGTACGACGTGCAGATTAAATATTTGTTAATGATGAAAACGACCGTTCCACATCGAGTGATGTTATAATTGCAAATTTAAAGTAATCCTTGTGACAACTTAATGTATCTTTCAACGCACCTTCACAAGTTTGTCTTAGTATGAGAAAATCTGAATCCTTGTCAATAACACTTTCATTTTTTTTTTGCCTTCCACCGTACATAAGTGTCAGTGAACATCATTCACAATTTGAACAGATTCCACCAACGACATCGAATTATCTTGTAATTTTTCAATTTCCTCCGCTAGCCCATAGTAGTTCTTGCGAATATTTTCTAAATTACATTTTACCTGACTAGCTTGAAACAATTTCTGGCTTTTCTTAATGCCTTTGGCGTGTCTCGGATCGAATTGTGAAACTACCTTCTTTACATCATCAAAACGTTCACGGTAGTAAAACGTAGCCTTTAACCATGTTCCCAACGCGTAGTAATCGGCACTTTGAGACACAGTTCGTGAAATCTTTTTGTAGATTTTGAGGACTTTAGAAATACTGCCTTCATATGAGCCATTAAAGTATTTACTCATGAATAATATTTAGTGATCAATTACGCCACAAGCTTTAAAGCATAGATTTTACATATTGCATGTAACAGATTGCCACTCTCTTCTTGAAGAGATCGGCCTAAGTGCATGTGCAAGTGCATGTTAGCGGCACCGTCACTCACAAACATGAAAAGTTGGGTTATAGAAACTTGAAATTTGTTTAATGCCCTCAACACCACTTTTAAAACTTCATCGCTAGTACGTTTTGCAAGTCTTTTGGAAGCAAATAAGGTAGGGAATCATAATTCAAACTCTTCCATTACACATACCATTACATTCGCCAGAGAATGTTTTTGTCGATCGGTTGTTTTGTCCACATATAACCACAATTTTTTATCTTTCAATTCTGTGTTAATTCTTCTTTTAACATAGTCACGAACAAACACCTATATCAAATTGTGATCGTTTGCCACGGATTTCAGAACAATGTTTTATACCTCTTAGGTGGCGTTCGCACTTTTACCTGTTGGTGCATGTCAAATAGTTGTCGCACTTTACACATTTAATCCTGTCGCCTTCGTATTCAAAATCCGGCATACTCGCTATTAAGTTTTCTAGTTTATTCGAAATACGCCGTTTCCGAAATGCACCTAAATGCGATATTTTCTAATTATATGTGTACTGACAAGCACTCACAACGACCAATCGAATAATATTGAACAAGCGTGCTTTGATACGGGTACATGATTCTCCGCACCGCTTGCTTCACCCCTCCGCACGGCACTGAAACTTGCTCCTCTTAGCCGAGACTATTTATTACAATAGTAGATAGTTTTTCAAAATTCGGACAAGCCTATACAATTCAAAGTTTGAATTCGTTGGAAATCATTAGTAAGATTTTACAATTCATAAGTAATGTCTATATTTCACGTAACAATCTGTGACAGTCGAGTTGAATTTGAAAATTAAGTCAGGCAAAAATTTTGGAAAACTCACGAAATAAAACTTCTTTATACTACCATAGACAACCCCAATAGTAATAGTCCGGTAAAGCAACTTCACTCTACTATAGATGAAAGCCTTTTTACAACTTTTTTACAACAACAAAAGAAACGAGAAACAGTTGCAAATATCATGTCTTGTGCAATAGTAAGATACAATAACAGCGTTCACAACACTTCGAATTATACCCCTTTCCAAATTATACGCGAAAAATTCGATTACAAAAGTCCTTTCGAATTAAATGAACAAAACAAGAGAACGCAATATATACATGATCATGCAGAAAATATAAAAATCCTAAACGAATCTATTTATAGTAAATTGATTGAGAAGCAAAATAAAAATTTAAAAAAGATAAATTCGCAACGAAGTAATTCTGAATTCAGCTTAGCCCAGCCCTTATTTAGAAAACAAACTCGTTTTTCTAATTTTAAGAAATGCACTTAACAATATGTCCCTGTTAATAATCCTATACCGATTGGTGACAACAAAATCAGAGCACATTCAAAAATTTGTCATGAAATTTTGTTGAAACCACAACCCTTTATTACAGGACAGCAACACAATGAGCCTTATTCATGCTAACCTAATTTAGGCAATCCTTATGATCCTGGATCATCCAATCTTACAAAATATTGAAGCAACGGATATAAAAAACCCTATCCTTCCTATCCTGCTTGGCGAAACTAAAATAGTCACGTCTAAACATACCTTCTTGTACTATATTAACCTAACTCCCCTCGCAGAAAGTGCCTACAACAACATTCTGTTCAGAATTTAGTGTGATATTGAAACAGCTAACGCATCTGCATGCTTGAGTATCCTGCACAGATCTATAATAAAACTTAAGGTATTAGAATTGATCACTACAAAATTAAATGACATATACAAGATCAGACAAGTACCTGCACTGGAAAGTTTCATTAATTACTATTCTCTCTTCAACAATTATATCATTACAATTATTTTGTACATTTACATTAAGATAAACATCATTATAAATACCTATGCATTAAAACTAAGGGTAGTTCATTGCCGAATTCCTATTCAGTAGCACTTGCTCTGTTCTCATTACAAACCGTATAACTTCGATATAAAGTAGTTTTAAAAAACCTTCGTATTTCAAAGTAAAACTTAGTTATACTTTTAGTAATCATGTTTTAATTACCTCAGACAAGTTTCACGGGATATTATCGAAATTGCTCTCAGTTATGTTTCTACATTCGTTCTGAGATATTGCTGTCCGATTACTGTTGTTAAAACTATGAAATATGCCGAAACGAAAAGAGTTAAACATAAAAGCGCAAGCTTTTATATTGCGCCCCATCAAGCTGACAAAAGCAACTGCGAAGCAATTCAAATTAAATAATACCACCGTAGACTATGCCGTCAAGAAATAGCGAGGAAGTGTCTGCTTTCTGAATAAATCACGAAGTGGGAGACCCAGAGCGACAACTTCTGCTGAAGATCATGCAATAATGGTAAGTAGCAAAAGATATCGACGGAAAACAGATCCCAAAATATATCTGCTGAAATCAATGCAGGCTGTCGAAAGTCAATAAGCGTAGTTACAGTCAAACGTCGCTTGTATGGACGAATTGCGATGGAAAAATCGTTATTGCGCATATAGAATAAACGAAAACGCTTAAACTGGGCACGTGAACGCCAGCATTAAACAATTGAGCAATGAAGTAAAGTCTTGTAGACCGATGAGTCAACGTTCGAAATTTTCGATTCAATTTTCGGAGATCTACAGGTGACTGTGCGACAGAAGAATGTATTGTTCCTACGGTTAAGCATAGTGGTGGTTCTGTGATGATCTGGGGTTGTTTTGGTGGTACGATCGTGTGTGATATTGTAAAAATCGGGGGAATATTAAAGAAAGAACAGTACCGAAACATTTTAGAGAACAACGCTATTCCTTCGGCATTAAGACTTTTAGGTCCGAATTTTATATTCCACAACAAGCATGTATCTAAACTGTACAAAGATTATTTGCAACAGTTTGAAGCAGACGAGTCCATCGAAGTTATCGAGTGGCCTCCCCAAAGCCCCGATCTAAACCCCATAGAGTTATTGTGGGGGAACTTGATCAGGAGGTCCGAAAAGCACATCGGAGGCTGATTTGTAGAAGAAGTTGCAAGAAGCATGGGTCCGAATAACATTAGATACATTGACAAAACTAACTGCGAGAATGCCGCGATTGTGTGCTGCAAAGGTCACATAACCGAATCATAAGTTTAAACATAATGTGTAATCCTACTACCAGATATATAATTAGGTATGTATATCTAAAATAATAAATATATGTTTACTTTTTCCCTAGTGCTTTTAATCTTTTCATGTGAATCTATGGGTCCCCGAATACTATTGAAAGGTACTGTATAGGCCAAACTAGTTGTAATACAGCTAATAATAATGAAATTCTTCGAAGTGTTTCTTGTATCATGAACATTGTGCGACTGCTACACCTTATATTGAATTTAAGTTACTACATGTTCAAACCGGCTTGATTTATTATCTTATGTATCTGCTTTTTACCAAATGTATACAAATAAATTGGTATATGTATTGAGATACTGTATGTTGGTAAGTGATTGTAATTTTGTGACGCTCTTTCGTCCATACAAATCTAGGTTGTAGTTTACTAATATTACTTGAACGGAAAACTTTGTTACTCAAAAACCATAAGCATCTAGACGCTGAATCACTTATATATATGTATATATTTTTTGAAATCAAAAGTATTTGAGTATTTTTTTGTTGATTAATGCGAACTTTTTATTTTAAAATAGCAGAGCAAAGACATGTCCATAGATCTAGCTGTAATAATCTGCGCTTACCTATATTTTGCAAAAATATGTCTATAAAATAGTTTGTCGAATATGAATTATCCAGAAGTCGATGTTGTTACGATTACAATTGAAAAAATAGGTAAGGATTCGTAAACGCGAACTAAATCTTCAAATATATAAAGGAAAAAAAAATTATCACAAAAGTTATTGGGAGAATTACATAGCTGTGAGTTGTATGGACTTGCTTAAAACCTTGCGGAGCTAAAGTAGAAGTTGAGGTAGAAGTCTCTTTCATCGGCATTATATATTTTCCTAGTCATAACGTTTTATAGCCATATGAAGTAAAAGTACATATGGTTTTACTTCATTTACGAAATTATGTGTGATATTCTGAAATTTTTCTGTACTGATCCCGTATGATTTGATTATTGTAAGATAAGTTTCTTAATTTTTCTCGAAACTGTTGTATAGGTCCTCATGTAAAGCAGGGGCTACTTATGCTTTAAAATCTGTAAACTACATGAAGGGTTTCTATTGTCTATCTAGATAGGTCCATATCGTGAAGGACAACTCTTAATTTCATAGCCTCGGTAAATTTATTAAATACCGAGTCTAATATTTGCAATAATTTTCCTTTTCGAGTTCCCCGTTTCTGGTCTACGAGTGTAGGCGGCTAAACTACATCAACGTCTTATGATGTGGGCTATTCAAAGATTCCAGCGTAGTGTAATGTCCATTCCAGTTAGTGTATCGTCTATGCTTCTAGTTATCAACTCATATAAATAGTCGTACAATTCTTATTATTGGGGATTAATAATGGTTAGAGATAAGTGAATGGTATTTACTGGGTTTGTTTCTACCACTTTGGTGAAAATGTATAATAGCAAACACGCTAATTGTAACTGCTAGTATTCAAAACAATCCTGCTATAATACAGAAAAGTAATAATAGTAATAATAATAGCAATGTTTATTTTGTGTGGTGAGTATATATGGATTAGAAAGTGATTGGTTGAACTATAAAAAAATAATCAGTACATAACGATTCTAAAAAAGGACAAGACTCAATAAATACATCAACGGGTTGAGTATGCATCAGTAGTAATATAATAAATTTTTAATAAATCCTCATCTAATAAATTAATTTAAAAAACAAAAATATTTCATTACTTATGAATGCGCGCAAGCGTAGGACTTCCAAAATATGTATAGTAACAAAGTAAATTAAAGTGAACTTTAGCCTGAATAGGCAGCGCATTTTAAGTGGTAAAAAGAACACCGATCTTCTTAATGTAGACGTTTCTGTCATAAATTGGACAACGAAGAAGAAAATATTCCATGGTTTTCATTTCTAATGATACACTCACAGTAAATCAATGAATGTACAGTGGTGGTCCGAATTAATGTCTTCCCCTATTATGGAGAGAATGCCAAAACTATTCTCCTTGTGACCCCGTAGACAGTTCTGTCGGTTATTGCAGGTATAAATCGTATTTACAGAACGTATATAAAAGCTTATGGGTTACATACGTTATCGGGCAAACTTATTTACCAACCCTAAGAAATAAGCCATAAATACAGGAAGTGCTAACACATGGGCTGAAAAGTCCCGGGCCTAACAAAGAAAACACGTTTTTTTTGGTTCAAAATTAGCTTTATTCATCAACGTAATCTCCATCAAGAGCAACGCAATCATTCCAGCGCCGCTCTAACATTTCAATACCACTTTTGTAGAACGATTTATCTTTTGCCTCAAAATAGGCCTCAGTTTCAGCGATAACCTTTTCATTCGTGCGAAATTTCTTACCGACGAGCATTTTTTTGAGGTGTGCGAACAGCCAGTAGTCGCTGGGAGCCAAATCTGGCGAATACGGTGGATGTGGGAGCAATTCGAAGTTCAATTCATGTAGTTTTGCCATTGTTTTGATTGACTTGTGACACGGTGCGTTGTCTTGATGAAACAAAATTCTTTTCCTTGCCATATGCGGTCGTTTCTTTGCAATTTCGGTCTTCAAACGCTCCAATAACGCTATATAATATTCACTGTTGATGGTATTTCCTTTCTCAAGATAGTCGATGAATATTACACCACGCACATCCCAAAATACCGAGGCCATAACCTTTCCAGCCGATTGTTGTGCTTTCGGGCGCTTTGGACGAGGTTCACCAGCTGCTATCCACTCAGATGACGATCGTTTTGATTCCGGAGTGAAGTGATGGATCCATGTTTCATCCATTGTCACATATCGACGCAAAAATTCCGGTTTCTTACGTTTAAACATGGCCAAACACTGCTCAGAATCATCAACACGTTCTTGCTTTTGGTCAACAATGAGCAAACGCGGCACCCACTCTGAACAGAGCTTTCTCATAGTCAAATGCTCATGCGATATAAAGCCAATACGTTCTTTTGATATCTTTACGATGTCAGCTAACTCACGCAACTTCACTTTTCGATCATTCAAAACCATTTTGTGGATTTTTTTGATGTTTTCTGGTGTTACCGCCTCATTTGGACGTCCACTGCGGTCTGCATCATCGGTGTCTCTACGACCACGTTTGAAGTCAGCAAATCAACGTTTTATTGTTGTTTCTGATGGAGCGGAGTCCCCATAACACCTTTCAAGCCAATGCTTCGCTTGAACAGTATTTTTTTCCCATCAAAAAGTGTAAAATTAAAACACGAAATTGTTTTTGATCCGTTGTTCTGAAAATAATAAAAGTAACGTGACTCTTAGCACAATAACTCACAAACTAATGAATAGAATACCATGAAATTTTAACAGCTGTCTTTTGAAGGTTAGTACTAACTGAGAGAAAGGTGACTGCAATAAAACTAGCGTCATCTATGTGTTAGGCCCGGGACTTTTCAGCCCATGTGTTATCTCAAGAAGAAATTGTATTTTTGTATTTAGTAAAATACTCTTAAAACAATAAAATTGATAATATTTATTCAATAGTATAATTTATGTGAGGCAAAAGCATTAAATCTTTTTTCCGTAGAAATGCCTTCTTCTACCCTTCATTCAACTTTCAGGTCCAATTTCTCGTTGATTCCGTCACTCGCCATAATTTTTCAACGTTCTTCTGCTGGTTTCGTTAGATTCCGTCATTTTGCTATTTAGTAATGAGTCAGTACCGTAAATCTTAAATATCTCTGATATTTTGGCCAAGGTTATGTAAAGCAGCAATCATTGTGAGGATTTCTAATTTTAAATAGCTGTATTGACGATATTCACTGTTAACAAGAACAATAACAACTAAATCTAAATTCATAATTCTAGTTCGAGTAGATAACAGGAAACCGTAATCTTTACCTGCACTACTTTATTCATTTATTACGGCAGGAAAACTATATTACACTTATGGTTAATAATTGAAATTTAAATTTAATTAATTAGTTCTTTGTGAATTTTTTAAATAATTAAAAATTTCACTGCCTCGGAAGGATTTGAAGAACCTACAGCTTCGCTAGACCGGTGTAGAAGCCATTACAGCACGCAACCGTCTGAACAAATTGTTATTTAATCGGCATTTGTGTTGTTAAATTTCAATTGGTAAATTTTCATACCTGAGCGTAATAGTGGCTGCAGATATAGCCCTGATACCTAGACAGACACGAATGCCGTGAATATCAATGCCAAGTTGCATTATCAATTAAATCATTTAGAAGAACTAATTAATTAAATTCAACGTTGGAGAAACAAGAAAATTTCATCATTGAAAAAACTAACGGAAAATTATTCTAAATGATTTACACTTATGGTTCTTTTACGACCGTACCAGAATCCCTAATTATAATGAAGGAGGTATTATTTTAATATAATATAAATTCAAGACAAAACCTCAGATAATTTTATTTTATTGAAGCACAGCCACATTACAAATGAATACATATTGAGATTATTTGCTAAAAAAATATGTAACAATACACAACTAAGAAAATAGAAGTGGAAATACACAACAAAAGCAATTCAAGATCTTAAAAATTATAAAAATATATATTGACAAAAAGTAAGTAAACAATGCAGAATGGGAAAACAAAAACAAAAGGCAACTAATATTTTGTCTAGTATCCATGCCTTCTAGCCATATTGATTTTTAAAAACAATATTCACATTCTCTTCACCTAAATCAGGAAAATAGCTGTCATTATCACTGTATCACCCTTCCTATTTATTTCACTGTCTTCCCAACTACGTTTATTATTATTTTTTTAGAATTTAAGGCGAATCAATTACAATAGCTACTGTAATTTTTGAAACCAATGTATTAATTCAAAATTAAAGATTTTATGAGCGATTGAAGGATTATTATTAGTGTTTATATTGTACGTAAAGTACATTATTTTATTATATAATTTTTCTGCCGTAATAAATGAATAAAGTAGTGCAGAGAAAGATTACAGTTTCCTATTATTTGCTCTAACTAGAATTATGAATTTAAATTTAGTTGTTATTGTTCTTGTTAACAATGAATATCGTCAATACAGCTATTTAAAATTAGAAATCCTCACAATGATTGCTGCTTTACATAACCTTGGCCAAAATAACAGAGATATTTAAGATTTGCGGTCATTACTAAATAGCAAAATGACGGAATGTAACGAAACCAGCAGAAAAACGTCGAAAAAATATGACGTTATAGATGAGAAACCGAACCTGAAATTGGACTAAGGGTATAGGAGAGCATTTCTACAAAACAAACATTTAATGTTTTTGTCTCACATAAATTATATTATCGAATAAATATTAAATTATAAGATTATTTTATTAAACACAAAACTACAGTTTCCTCTTCAGATGGCACTTCCTTTATTTATGGATTATTTCTTAGGGTGGATGAATAAGTTTGTCCGATAACAATAATAAGCTTTTATGTACGCTCTGTAAATAAGATTTATGCCTGCTATAACCGACGAAAGCCGAACTGTCCACGGCGTCACAGTAATAGGGAGAGAAATTAAATCAGACCACCACTGTACGTATATAATAATAATAGCCTTTATTGCCTACATTAACAAAAAAGCCAAACAACAAAATGCAACAAAAAATGTATCTCACTACACATATTATACGCCAAAGTCAAGAAATAGACGGATACAAAAACATATTTACATGGCTATACACAATATTGGAGTATGATATCCTGATTCACCAGGAATTCGAATCAAGCATTTGAGCAAGAGAACAATTAAAAATGTGACACTCACCACAAATACTATTGTACGCAGAGCACATAAAGTAAATCTGTGAGCGTAACAGCAGATTAGGCTTGGCTGAATCCAAATAAAAAGTGTTGAATCAGCGAGAAGATTGTTGTGGCACGTGAAAACTAAGTTTACCAAGCAGTTCACTGACATCTATTTGATTATTTACTAGTTTAAAAAGAAACCTTAGACCAACTTTCTCCCGTCGTACTTCGAGCGATGTTACAGAAAACTCAGCAAGCAGGGTTTCATAGGGGAATCCTCTACACGGGTAAATGTTGTATTTGTTATACCTAATCGTCTTTGAAATCTTTCTATCATATTTTTATATGTAACATAGTACAGATTCCACACAAGGGATGCATACTCGCGTTTTGAGCGCACTAAAGCAAAAAGAAAGTGATTTTATGGGGGATATATCTTGAAAGGACCTAGTGTTACGCAGAACAAAGCCTAGCATTCTGCTAGCAGACGATGCAACATTTCGAACATGGTCGCTAAAAGCATATTCGAAGTACACCCCCAAATCATGCATGTCCTCAACTCGTGCGATTGCGTCCGAGTTCAAACCGTAGTTGAAAATAATTGGTTGTTTTTTCCTTGTAAACGATACGATTCTGCACTTAGATATACATATTTAAGTTCAATCTGTTTGAGGAGCACCAGTGAGAAATAGATATCAAATTCGCCTGTAGTGTAATGCTATCTTTTAGAGAAACCACAGACCGATACAATTTAACATCATCGGCAAACACCAAAGCTTTGCAATCAATGTGCTTCAACATGTCATTAATAAATATTAAGAATAATAATGGACCGAGATTAGAACCCTGTGGAACACCAGAATCAACCGGGCATACTTTGGACGTGTAGCCGTTGTAATACACCAAAAATTTTTGCTGATGAAAGTAGAATCGAAGCAACCTAACAAGAGAGTCGCTAAAGCCAATGTTTTGGAGCTTTCTCAAAAGAATACCATGATTTATGCGATCAAAGGCTTTGAATGTATCTGTATATAAAACGTCGACTTGGCCGTGGCCATCGATTACTTCAGAAGCATACGGAAGAAAGGTGCATAAGTTCGTCACGGTCGATTTTCCGTCAACAAACCCATGCTGCTCCTCAACTATAAAGGGACTAATCTGAGGGTATATTATCTTATATAGAGCAGATTCAAAAACCTTAGCGATGTTTGACAGTATCGTGTCTGGTCTATAATTGGATACGTCCGATGTATCACCGTTCTTCAATACCGGACAGACTCTAGCAAGCTTCCACCTTTCAGGTTTAAGTACAGGTGCTCAGAATCAGGTTAAACAATCTTAACAGTGGTCCTAAAAAATTCGATGAGCAATCCTTTAGTATAAAGCTTGGCACTTGATCAGGTCCTGATGTAAGCTTATTTTTCAGTGACTTAATGGCTGAGAGAGAGACCAAATCAGTAAAGCTACGTAATGCCAATACCAATCTACAGTGACCATTCAAACAAAAGTAGAGTATGTTAAAATCACCTAGAAGCAGGATTTTTTATCATTGAGGTGGAACTGTATGAAATAATCAAATAAAGTTTCTAGCTCATCCAATGTCTCATCCACATCAGATAATGCTCGCTAAAATCCAGATGAATCTTCCTCTAAGTTGAGATCAAATTCGCATCTTCTTGGCTGCTCTTTTTCCGAAAAAACCGAAATCTTCTTAAAAGAATACCAGAAGGCCACATCTCAGCCTTATTAACAATTTCCAGGTGTGAGAAATCAAATCCAAGTTTGAAAAATTCAAAAAATCCTTTGCTATTAAGATTTTCTAAGTCAAAAACGATGTTTGGAAACTTCTTTTTCAGATAGTTTTGTACGTCCTCCGTCTTAACTGTTTTATTTACTCGTCCTATATATAACCAGGCTCGCTTCGGAATACCAGAGAAAGTATCGTCAACAGGAGCGGTACCTATTGTTTCAGAGTTTCTACGTCTGCTTTTATGTGATACTAAACGGAATTCATTTTTCTCAGCTCCAGCAACTTGTTGCACGACCCTGACCTAATCCAATTTCATATCGTAGACGTTGACTAGACTAGTTCTTATAGTCAGTGGTTTTTGTTTAGGATGAGATGGTTTTGTAGACGTTGTCTTCTGAGTTAGTTTCGATAGGTTTGAATCAGTTTTTTCCACCAAGTTTAGAGCATCTGAATGGCTTTTAATACTGCTATTTCAACTTTTAATTCTAACACAGTTTTCACTAGTGCATCTATCTTGTTATTTAGCTTGGTTATTGTGTCATGTTGATTTCTTAGAAACGACAGTAAAGTAGTTCCAGAGAATAAAGCCTGCTCACAGTCGCTACAGAACCACTTCACGTTTTTCTTCACAATAGTGGCAATTTCGGTGCGTTTAACATCATTGTGATTTTCACTTAATTTAACCGATTCTCCACAAATTTTACATGCGCTTCGCGAAATTGGGTCTACACCGGCCGCCATTTCTAGGCTATTAGGTATATTTAGTTATGGTTCAGGAATGCCTAGACTACTTATTAGTGAGTACCAAGAGGTAGTTACCGATTTGCCGATTGAATGCCCTTGCCTAATCCGTGATTTCTAAATTTTTCAATTATATCCTTTTTGTTTTTTGCAAAGGTACATACTTTACTACTTTCAGCCAGCACACTATGTATAATAAATGAAATATTCAAACCATTTGGTTGGATTGGTCAGTTTTTCACATTCGCATATTCCCTTGAGCGCGTTAAAACAGCATTTGGGAAGTCTCGTTTCTGGCGTCTTTTCTACCAGTTACATATTCTTTTTATTACTTGCTTTCTTAAATATGCTTGTCCTATCTCTAAACGAACCGTACAATTTAATGTGTCAGTTGACCAATAGAATAGCTGTAGCCCAAATGCGATATTTCTACATCTTTCTGAGTAGTTCAGCGAAATAGAAGCAGTAATAGTTTTAAACAGCGTAACGTTACAATGAAAGCTACCTGATTTGTAGCAGGCCAAAATTTCTTTCACGCTAGTTACACAAACATATAAAGTATTATAGACCGTCCTTAAATACTCCGATTCTGGAAAAAAGAATATCATGGTAAGTACAAGCAAAGCACTGCAATATGTGGATATGTTATTCCAGTGCTTTGCCATCATAATATATTTTCTAGGCCACGCTTCAATTTTTTTGTATGGAATTGTATAGATTTTATTTTATTTCCGTTTAAACGTAATCCATTTTCCTGATACAAACATCTATGACACAAATTAATCGACTCTTATCTAATTAATATATAAATTTTCTTCAAATGGAGATATGCAGTGTAATAAATGAACAATATGTCTACAAAAGGTACACACACGCCGGTAACATTGCTTTATATTATTTTGTTGTTATAAATTTATTTCTCTTAAACAAATTTTACGCTATTTTATGTTATCGAATCGAAATTTTTGTATTGTGCCAGGATGGGGACAAAATTTTGATTTTTAAACTACGGCATAAGGCAACTTTCATACCTGTCATAGTACATGAAAAGGAATGTTGATATAAAACACTAATATTGTATCTATTTTGATTATGGAACGGGATTTTTGAGAAGAAATAGTTTTGAGCAAAAACCATACTATTGTAGGCACATACGTACACACAGTAAACATAGAATTTATGGTCAGCACTACTGGTGGTATGTATTCGTGAGAAAACAAATAGAAATATCTACATATTACGCAAAGGGCTTAGTCAGTGACTCTGTTGAAGGCAGCACATGGAATAGATTTATTTATAAACACAATAAGCATTCATAATCATAGAAGATTGCTCTAATTCTCGTATGTTAAAACCACAAACTTTCAAACACAGGATAAGTTTAACTTAAATATTTGCTAATGATAAAATTAAAGAACGTAAGCGCACTAATAAAAGAAAAATATGTAGATTCTACTCTTAAGTAAAATCTAATGTAAGAATTTCTAAAAGCAGTTACTACTACAAAAATTGAAATTCAAAGGTAAAGATTTCTGAAACAAGGTACTCCTTATTTCAAAATTTCTATAATAAAAGCTAACCTCATGAAATAATTTAAGTCAAGTATAATAAGTAAGTAAAACAGAATTCTAAACTGAGGAAGGAATTTATGTAATTTAAACGTATAAAACATTCTCCTGGTGCAAACAAACGAAACTTTTGAAATTATTTTGGTTAAAAATTTTCTGTGTAATTGGTAATAATTACTCGCGGCAGAAAACGTATTTAGTAATAACTCTTTGAGTGTTCAACTGCACAAGTAAGCATGCATTTACTAGTTAGTTGTATTTGATTGGATAACGCCTTGCATATAAGGGAAAGAAACCAGATATCTCCCATCACGAATAGATTTGTATATGTGTTCCCAACCACAAGTATTATATTTTGGCTATATAACAGCATGTAGTTTCATGTGATGTGTTGCAGTGTATGATGCCTCAGCTAAGCTACCTTCCGGACTCCTTCATGGAAATGTTCTACAATTTGGTGATTTTGACTTATGCATGAAATCAAAAAATCTTGCGCACAACATTTATGGACAGTACTGCTTAGCCAATATCCAATTTGAAGTTCCCACCAGCGCCTATTTAGCGGCAATATACAATCTAATACATTCTCATGGTATAATTAGAAGTAAACTTAGCGATGTAAGTATCCCTGTTTTATCGCCTAACACGCACAATTAACTGCATTGCTTATGTACATCAGATACCCTGTATTCACATTGCTTTAAATTTAAAGGAAAGAAGCGGTGGACAAAATCGAGAATTTTTTGAAATGGAATGCTTGATACTTTTAAGAATCCATTCAGAAAGCACATGTTTTAGCGAATAAATTGTTATCAATTATTTTACAGTTTTAATTGATTAATATCTTCGTTTTTGGTCTTTCATTCTTTACGAAAAACATTTCAGTGTCACATGATTGACTACCGAACTTTGTTTATGCTTTGTTTTCTTGTTGTAAAATGCTATTTTATTTTTGTCATTTTTGAATTAAAAGAAAATAAGACATCAAATACTTTAGCTTAAATGTATACTTATCACTAGAGACCGGATTATATGCAAAATGTATATATTTTATTTTATTTATTTATTATATTTTACGTTACACTGATTAAAGTTAATTAACGCTAATTAACTCTAATCAGTGTAATACATCTACGATATAATAAATAAATAAAATAAAATATATGCACTTTGGTTATAATCCGGTCTCTACTTATTACCAATTTAGCTTGAAATTCAGACGGATAACTTGTTCAAATGAACATCTCTAAGCTCTCAATGGTTTCCGCAGTATGCGGATATTTTAATTATCGCTGGAGCAAAGCAGAAGTGTGCTTGTATGGACAATATTTTTGCAGTGAAAGTTATAAGCATAATAAACATGATATTACTCCGTACTATCAAAAGTATTTGATTATAGACAGCAAAGGTATAAGCATATTACAGCATGGATAATTATGTAAATGTTATTGATTAATTGCATGGATATTAAAAAAGAAGTTTTGGCGCGTGGCAAATATTTCAATACATTTTGCATACTCATTGTTTTTATAAACTCTATGACAATAGCTTTAATAATTAGGTGCACATAAACACAAAAACATCTAAAATGCGCTTATACAAAAACGTTCTCATTGCTCTCAATCTCTGACTCGCTAGAATCTTCGTCCAATTTCAATTAATTAAGTTCCGAACGCATTTTTTCCATTTTCGTCATTGCTCTACTCTATGCATTTACAAATGTTTCCCAGTTCTTAATTTTCTAATAGTCTCACTGAGAGTTCGGTCCTGGCGTAAGAGTGAACAAGCGCATGTTACTCGCTCTGACTATCTAACTCAAAATTGGGCGAATTCAAACAGTAAAAAGTATACAACAAGTGAAAGTGGTAATTTAAGTATAGTGGAAAGGCGGTAAAAAATAGTATATCGCAAAGTACATTACAGGTACATTTTGTAATATTTCTAACATAGGATAAATTTCTTATAAACGTTGCTAAGCGGAAAACGGAATCTCTGAAGTCGAACCGGGCGAAGTTTTTGTCGCCCTGCAGCAGTAAGCACAAAACAGGTCGATTGTTACGTTCTCCTGGTTTGAAGAACAGCGCCGCTGTAGCCTGCTCATAAATTCCTGAATTACTTGACCAATACTTACTTATAGAGTATGTTCGCTTATTTACTAAAGGAAAGGTTGTACAGTGAAACTCAATGCGCATGCGCAAAAAAATATATTTAAAAATAAAATGTGTACACGGTTCCCACTCTTGCCTATGTACATGTACGATGTACGTAAGATATATATATTTGCAATAATTGCAGTTATTCGAGCTCTCTTATACATGTAATGTACATTAGCATGTGCATATGTATTTTCATTGGTAGCAACATAAAGTAATGCCTCAGCATGTACGTTGCAAAGCTATGTCTTAATTCTGTTTAAAAGGTTAAACTCTTATATGCTTCCGCTGAAGCTTTGTTAGAGACATGTACTAATGCCTCTATCTGTTTGCATGCACCACTACCTTTTTATAGGGGAGCCAACCCTATTTATTTCTTAAATTTATAAGCGCACCTCGCTGCTATACTTATTTATATGTCCCTTTCCGGGAGCCTAATATACTTTCCTTGTTTTAAATTTGCCTAAGGGACTTGGCCCTGTATTATTGGCATGTATTTGTACTTGAGCCAAATACGTTCGTTATTTTCACATTTATAGGGGAACCCACCCTATCTCTTAGAGCTTGAACGCCTGGTCGAGGGCGACAGTAGCGATAATAGCCGATCTCAATACAAAAGTAATGTCACAGCTACCCAGGCGTTCTCGTTTGAAATAATACGCTATGTGCAATCTTTAGCTCAAGGGAAAAAGCCAGTAACCACCAAATGTGCGAACTGCGCACCGACAAGTAAAACGGAGCGATGATGCCGACATTACATAAGAAAACTGGTCCGTGAAACTCGTCCGCTACGACGAGCAACTAAATTAAAAAATTTCTAAGTCCCGATACGACAAGGACCGAACAAACGTACAAAATACAACGGGCGCTGCGGCCGCAACGACCGTCAGCAAGAAGCGGAGTGATCGTACTTGCAGAAGATGTCTATACATGCGCGCCGACAATCTCACCAAAATAATTTCCGACACAAACTTAACCGAAGACTAAAAATATGTATAGACGACAATGGACACAGTAGCCTCGACGTACGATGATAGAAAATCGAGAATTTGTACTTATTAAAGAAATCTATACATGCGATTCGACGACCTTACCAAATGACTCCCGCCAGAAATAAATGTATAGACAACGTCCTCGACGATTCCCGCCAAAACTAGAAAATCTTAGAAATCTCTAATAATCTTACGACGACGTTACTGTACACGTTACGACGAGGTACGAAAGGTAACCGAGAGTACACGATCGCTAATACCTCGACCGTCGCGCGGGAGACGACTGCCTATGCTTGTGTACATTAAATTTTAAGAAAACTACCATTACTTATTCGGCGACGTTGCACTGAATGATTTTTAAATTAGGCAGTTTTAGTTAGCGTAATGTGAATGGCCGGCTTGCATACATATACAATGCGTAATGTAGATATATATTAAAATAAAATTGGATATATTCTAAGAGAGCAACATAAATAAATATAAAAAATGAAAATAAAGTAATATTCTAAATGAAAATAAGGTAATAATGCTAACCCATACGGCTGTAAAGAAAATAGAATCATATGAAATACATTTTCTAACTTAAAATTCACCTATAAAAATACAAAACAATGTTAAGTCCTTAACATCCATATTAAAACATAAAGTGAAAAACAAACAGCGAAATAATACAGGAAAATGGAAAACAACGATTGTTGCTCGACAGACGAAAACGAAATAACAAGGAAATAACGAATATACTTGTCTGCAAAGTCAGATCCAGCAAGAAGAGGCGGGTACAGCTTCCCACCCTTCTCTCAAGCAATACGTGGATTGCTAGTTCCGAGAGGGCACTCGCACCAAGGGCAATGCATAGGGTAAAACTGCACATGTGAATGATTTCTCAGGCTTACCATGACGTATTTGAAACACATCTAAAAGAATGCCTAGAAAATAACACCAAAGATAAAGACGCTGTTAAATACAGCTTTTCTCATGATATTGGTGAAATCATTCACGAGAAAGACAATGTGAAGAGACAAATGCTAACACACGGACATGTCTCTGCCTACCCGGTGTCATGAGCGTGGTTTCGAGCGGTTTTATGGTCGACACATTGTCATTACCTCTCTGCTACTATCACCATATCTAACCATACAATTCAAGTGATTATTCTTGGCGCTAACTAGTGCCAAACACTTGTCTGGAAAGCCATACACAGCGGGAAGAAGCGGATACAGCTTCCCACCCTTCTCTTGAGCAATACGTGGATTGCTAGTCCCGAGAGAGCTCTTGCGCCCGAGGGAAGAATGGGAAGCTGTACGCACTTCTTCTCGCTGTGTTTGAGTTTGCAGACAAGTGTTTCATTCTTTCGGCACTAGTTAGCGCCAAGAATAATCGCTTGAATTGTAGGGTTAGATATGGTGATAGTAGCAGAGAGAGAATAACAGTATGTCGAGCATAAAACCGCTCGAAATCACGCTGATGACGCCGAGTAGGCAGAAACATGTCCGTGTGTTAGCGTTTTATGTCCCTTCGCATTGTCTTTCTCGTGAATGATTTCAGCAATACCATGAGAAAAGCTGTATTTGACAGCGTCTTTATCTTTGGTGATATTGTAAACTGTTTAATTAGTCATTTTCTTATTATAAAAATATGTCCTTTAAAAACTGGAAATCAATGACCCCATTCAGTAGACTATCTCCCCTGAAATTTTTCAGCATAGTTGGTATGGTTCTCGGTAGGCAATATGAAATATTGTACTATACTTATGTTTAGCACGCTTAAGAAAAAACTACGATTCCGTTATTTTCTGCTTTATTTTAATTGAAAACGAGCATCTCAGAACAGAGGTAAGAGATATTGATTCAGAACATGGTTAGATATGCTTAACGCTCCCTATTTTACGAATTTTTATAATCCCAATTTATGTCGATTCAAAATTCTATACTGGTCTATAACAAAAAAATTAAAATTCCAAAGGTTTCGAGCAATATTCGAAATTGAAATACGTTTTATTCTACCTGTAACGATTTAATTCATGAAAAAATCTTACTAATTATCTAATAGGATGCCTCGAAGGGTTAACCCACGCCCGGGAATTCCTCTTAGCGGAGAAAACTATTAAATATTTGATAAACTTTAGTCGATAAATATTAGATACACTCTCATTGACAAATAATTATTTAGGACAAATAATTGATTTTAAGCCTTTGAAATCTTCAAAAAAAGTTGATTTATTTTTATTTATTTGATGAAGCGATACAAGCTTTACACAAGCTTGAACGAGCTAGCGAATTTTATGTTGTCCTAAATTCTCAGTTGATATTGAGAAAATATCACATCTTAATCAATGAATCAAATCGCCTCGTTACCAACTTTGCGAACAGTTGGACAATTAATAGAGGTAGAGAGGCATCAATACATATTGGCGACTAAAATTGTACTGAAACACATCTATATGTGAAGTGTCTTAGTTTCAAGTTTACCCAGTCTACATTATATCACACGATTGTTTGATGAAACTGTAGGTTTATTCGCTGCTGGACGACTTGAACCAACTAAATTAAATACTAAAATTCAAGGACTACAACGGTGTTCTAGAGCGTATATATTCAGTTTTCATCTACAAGAATCTGATATATTCTGTACGAAACGTAGTATTCTAGAAACACTTGCTATAACCCAAGTCTAATAACTTCATTTGTAATTGTATTGTATTTAACGTCTCTAATTAAAAAGTAATGGTTGTTTAACAATGAGTGGATGGTATGTCTACAAAGGAAATATTACGGCTGTAGTCCAGAATAAGAAAAGAGTGGACAAATGTGTCGCATTCAGGTACCACATCATCCTATAGAGGAGAATTCTGGACCGATTACGTTAATAGCTTTTGTTGCCCTATTCGATACTAGTACCAATTCTCTATTATCATCCTTCATGATTACTTGGCCCACCATAATAATTTTCTAACGTTATCTCCTCTAAATATATATAAGGAGAAAATGTTTTCACCACACCTATGGGAAGATTAAATAAGTTTCAAATAATTGATGGTACAATACTTTTGGAAACGGTGAAAATTAGAGTACCTAACTGCCTGCAGACGAGAGAAAAATTATATAAGAATTTGCCAGATCTAAAGGTTAGTACCGCGAGTGCATTTAAGATATTTTTTAAACAACTTTTCGATAAGTTCCTTTTTCGATTGTGCTTTAAATTTGCAGTTTTGTTTCGGGTACAAGACAACTTATATTTGAACCGCCAAATGAAAGATAGTTGATCCCAAAGCGGGACTATGTGCAAAGGGATGTTTTACAACTACACTATTCGAGCTACTAACTTTCCCTTTCAATAGGACTTCGTGAATTTTATAAATATTTAATTCAAGTATACAATAATAAACAAACTGTTTTCGGAACCTTTTTTATGAAGATGAAATGCATTGACGCATATTAGTTTATCCGTCTATCATGCTGGACTACCTCTGAAGGAGGACTACCAGCTAAAACACCCCCTCTTCTTCTAGGCATCAGTCCAAATGAGTGGTTTCTTCCGCTTACAACTTTTAATGTAAATAGCACTTGTTAAAACAGATTCTGGAAGACCCAAAAATTTCTTATCGTTTGTGATAGAATAGGAACTAATTTAGAGTTTCTTCTGCGCCATGAAAACTACATGAACTAATTCTGCCAATGTTTGTGTGTGAAATATTCACTTTCAAATTTTATTGAATTTAGAGAAGTATTCATCTAAAATGATTATACCTCAAAACACTGTTATATTCATAAACACAAAGTTGAAATGTCATACAAAATCATTCCTTTCTTCTTCCTATACTGGTCATCCCATATTTTATAGAAACTGCCAAGTTTCTTTTACAATTACATATTTACAAATTACGAATTAAAAAACCGTACTTTTCTTTTTATACAAAATCAAATATATCCATACATGCATAGCTTACTGTAAGCTTAGATTATTGATTTTATGCACAGATATCACAGTAAACTACACACTACACAAATTAATTCTCTATTCGGAACACAGTATTTCGAATTGATAATTAATATCTGTGGTTTGAAATTTACTACGATACCTGTGCTTTATACAATTCCACAATCCTTACAATTATCATGATATTACGGATTTTTTAAGTGTCTACTAAATCATCGTTATTTAAATATACAGACCGATAATACTTTTATATTAATATTACCTTAAAGTCTCTATAAGTATCAATATTTTCCTATATGATAGTATTTTTAGCCTGGTCATCGAGTACCTAGATTTTCTAGCATACAATGGGCAGTATGTGTACCTGATGCGTGCACACCTAAAGATGTAGATGTTGGTATCAAAGAAGTACTTAAGCATATTTTCAATGGAACCGGGATACAATATAATACTTTACTTGATTCTACTTTATGCTCTACGGGAAAACAGGAAGACAGGCCAGTTTCAACAATCCTTGCATGGTAAGTGCTCCTTATTGTATTCTTAATTCTTAACCTATCCGAGTTAAATAAAATAAGTAGATTTTAAAGGCTATTATTTATCTTTCTATTAACATTATTGTTATTATTACTATTAGTAGTATTGTTGCTATTCTCAGTGTTAATAGTGTTGTTATTGTTAGCAATATTATTATAACCTATGTCATCCAGGTTTCGAAGTATTGCTCTTATGGAGATAGCACAGATTTATTAAAATCTCCGTATAGGTTATTCATTCTTATAATGAAATTATTTTGGATAAATTACGTATAAATAAAATGTACGTGAAACAAATATTAAGAATGAAAATACATTAGTTTGTTTTGTAAATTTGTACTGAAACATAATCTGAAACATAGTTTTATTCTGTTTATTACAAAAGAAATAAATGTATGCATTTATTATACCAATTATTATTCATAGGCTAAAGTATCAAAACAAGTATATTTACAATGCATTAAAAATTACTTTCCCACGATGTCCGATGAACAAGTCGAAGAAGGTGATTCAATGACAAGTGAATAATAAATTCTTTTGAATCGTCTTGTGTTCATCCAGCTTCCGCATATCTTCTTCAGGTAAAGCAAGCAAATTATAAAAGAAAGTAGTAAAGGAAAACACAAAATGTTATTGTGGTATATTGTAGATATTAAATAAGTATTAATGAAACAACGGTTACGGAGATACGCTGGACAATCTAACGGAGAATGGGGATAGGCAGCCAACATTCAAATACAAATTCATATTAAGCTGCGATCTATGTAAGGAAGAAATGAAATATATTTTTTTTGGTTCTGATCTTGATCCCTATAAAAATACATTCTATAGAAGTTTGTGTTGCAAAAATAAACAGCAGTATTCTTGCTCTTGTGTCCCATAGACCATAATTTGCATATTTATCAGTGCGGTTTGTATTGATCTGCAACTCACGCTTTAACTGCAGAAATATCGATACCTACGAAGTAAGAAAAGACTAGGAGCAGCTTCGGAAGAAAGTAATCTGTATCGAACAATAACATGGTCCGGGAATGTTAACGTCCTTATGTTTTATTATTTCTCATATACCGTTTGTTTCACTGCGAAAACATACACAATGCTTTTCTTGTTGTAACATTTTCTCCTTTTGTATTCTTTCTTGTTATCAATAGCATGCTCCAGTTGCGTGTATTCTCTTGTTTCTTAAACACTGTTCGCAAATATACTAATTACTGCGCGTAGTTATATCTACTTGCCACTATTAATTTGAGTGCTAATGCATTTGCATCTTATGTACAAACTATAATTGTTCTTGTTAAAAGTCGGGAGCATGCAAGACAGCATTTTCAATTGGAGATACTCTACAAGAAATCCACTAAATGGTTGCTATTAACCGTTGTATTATCATTTTTTATACTTCTACATTCTTTCGGTTTGGTTTTAAATGAATGAGCTATTTATAAATCATGAAAAAACAATAATGCAACCACAAATATGGTAAGTTTATATTTTCTAACAAAAGTGATAGGCACATACATATTACTAATGCAATATAATAATGACATTTGTTAGTTACTAAACAAATATTAATAATAATATACCAGTTAGCATTGGCATAAAGTGGTAGGGTGCGCTGCTACGGAATATCCAGGCATTATGTACCCTACTATTCAATGGCAGGAGTTTCTATTCTAATAATATATCCGATTGTTCATAGATGTTTTTGTTGGTATGATACCAGAAATTCATGTGTTCCAAAAAACAGTACCCGTGGCTTTTACTTCTTCAATTGTTGACCAGCATATTTCTTGGAGGATCATTGCACATAGTACCACTTCATGAAGAAATAAATAGCCGGTACCTTATGGAATACCAAAGTAATATGCTTGATCCAAATGTTTCTGGTTTGGCTTGCATACATAGCGTAAATATTAATTTCCTCTCGGGTAGTACTATAGACACAATATTAATTTAGCACGCAATATCTTCTAATAATTCCTACAAGTGATGTATTTAATTAACTATTAGTATTCAATTAACATAATTCTTTCTACAACTTACTTCCTGTTATACGAAAATGTCTATGGAAATCGTCGGGGTTGTACAGGAACAACTTCTAGTAGATAATTTTCATTCCTTATGGGGGCATTCTCTCTTCCAGCGGGTATCGCGTTGATACCCGCATTAAAATAGGTAATACAACAATCTATCCATATATAAACGACAATAGCTAAAACACATTTGTCAAATCAAGCTGCGATCACGCAAATTGTGCTCAATTCGCGCCAATCTACCAATCAAATGCAATGGTCATGCGTCAGAAAAAACAATGCTGCGACCCCCAGTTCTAGCGGTGAATTCAAGCGCCGTCGTTATGACTTTTAGCGCCAGAACGCACCCAATGTTGGAAAGTCGTACAGGTACTGCAGAGTTCACCTCGAGTATGCAACCCAACTTGCTTAACTATGTCTATATGTACAGACAAAACAAAAAAGAAAGGAACTGGAATTGCAAACGTAGGAAATGAGCATATACTAATTTTGAGTGGTGTAAAAAAAGAAGAAAGAGCGTCAGCTAGCATAGGATGTTTGCTAAATAGAAAACAAATGAATTATCTAAACAAATGGGAAGCAGTTACAGAAAGAATATTAACAGTTGAACTCAACTACAATACGCACACAATCACGATAATAGCTATATATGAACCTAATGAAGATGAAAACGTCGATAAATAGGACATATTCTGGAAAGACCTCTCGAAGACAATAGAAGGCGCTAAAGGGATAATCTACATAGCAGGAGATTTTAATAGTAGAGTTGGAAAGAGAGATAGATTATATAAAACAGTGACTGGCAGAGAAGGGGAAGAAATAAGAAATAATAATGAAAGAAGACTATTAAATTTTAATCAGAATTATGATTTGATTATAACAAATACATTCTTCAAACACAAAAATATATACAAATACACAAGAGAAGAACCGAATCGGAGAGAACGATCTATAATAGATTATTTATTAGTAGAAGGACAATACAGAAAATCAGTACTAAACGTAAGAGTTAAAATAGAAGAAATCGACAACATACGCAAAAAAGACCTAAAAGTAGAGAAAAAGTTTGATTACGAGTTAATATAATATATAAATTGAAAAATGGGGAAATAGCAAAAGAATACGAAAAAGTCATACATGACAAACTTCAGAGGGTACAATAAAAATACAAAGAGATGAGTACAGAAAATTTATGGATACTATATAAAGCAACGCGTATAAATACAGGTAAGACCATAGGTGGCACACAACGAAGATAAATAACTATAAAAGACAAACTTCCGGGTGGTCTGATGAAATCAAGAACCTAGTGAAAACAAAGAAGAAGGCATGGAAGGGCTATTTAAACAATAAAAGTGAAGAAGGGCATGAAATATACAAAGTACAACGAAAGAAAGTCAAGATCGCAGTAATGGAAGCGAAACAAAAATCATAGAAAGAATTTGGACTAAAATTAGAAAACGATAGTAAAGGAAACCAAAAGCTGTTTTTTAACGTACTCAAAAGTAAGAGAAGTGATAGAAAAGTGGATTCAGCAGCATTAAAAGACATAGGAGGACAAATACTCACAGACCGAAAAATGATTATAAAGCGATGGAAAGAATATTTCCAAGAGTTGTTAAATACCCCAAGCGAAGTAACAATACAGCAGATGCGCGGCTCAGGCGACAGATCATCTGGAAGAAGTGCTAAAAGGGTTAAAAAACGGAAAATCCCCAGGAGACGATAAATTAACAACCGAGATGTTTAAAAATATGGGTTACCACGCAAGGCAGTTATTGTTGGATATTTATAATAATGTATGGGAGGAAGGGAGAATCCCAAAGATTGGAGTCGAAACCAAGTACTACCAATTTACAAAAAGTGTGACAACAAAGACTATAATAACTACCGAGGAATTATGCTACTAAACACAGTATGAAGATTTACGAAAAATTGCTAGAAAAGAAATTGAGGCAAATAATGGAACCGACATTACTGGAAGTGCAAAGTGGGTTTAGAAAAAACAGAAGTATACAAGACCAGATTTTTACAATAAAAGATATAACGTACAAAAAAATACCTGCGGGAGAAAGCGTATACTTAGCTTTTTTGAAAATGGAGAAAGCATTTGATAGGGTACCCAGGAAATAAAGTTTGGGAGAGTCTACGCAAGAGAGGAGCAAATTACAAATTAATAACAGCTGTCAAAAGTTTATATAAAGAAACAGCAAACTGTCTAGTAAGTAGAAACATGAAATCGGAGGTGTTCTACGCAAAGGAAGGTGTTAGACAAGGAGGTGGACTTAGCCTTCTACTATTTATAACATTCATGGATGAAATTATTAGAGAGACAAGAAGGAGAACAAGAGCTCTTTATATTGGACATCACAACTTAGAAAAGGTAAAAATTATAGAATGTGTAGTCGCAGATGATGTAGCATTGATAGCTGGAAATCAAAAGGCTCTCCAGTACAACATAAACGTTTGGAACTCGCTGAGTATGGAATGAAAATTAATACAAACAAAACTAAAGTAATGGTTATATCAAAAGAGGAAAAAGAAATACAGATTAAACTTGGAGAAACAGAATTATAACAAGTTAGAGATTTCCAGTACTTAGGTATTACAATACACGAGAAAGGAAGACAAGAATCCTCTATACTATGGAACCCTCTATACTAAGCTATGAACTCAGAATTAATAAACAGAAAAGAGGTAATAAAACAAACAAAGATGACGGTCTACAGAACAATATTCAAACCAATTCTCACATTTGGAAGTAAAGCTTGCATAATTCGACGTATTTCGAATAGTAGTCAATAACTAATAAATAGTGTTCTTGATTTAACTCGAAAGTGTCAATTCCTACTTTGTACCATGGTATGTATTTAATTTCATGGGATATTAACGGTTCTTTATTATTTGAGTTTCCGTTTCTTTGACATGTTCACAATATTTTACCATCCTTTCAATGTGCTCATTTCTGTGGGGCCAATAGACCACTCGACATGCTTTTTCGATACTTTTGTTGATCCTCAAATGTCCTGTGTGTATGCTGTTCAAAATTGTTTGATGCATTTTTGCTGGAATTAAAATTTGATTACTCCTGAACATTAGTTCATCCCCTTCAGTAATTTCATGTCGTCATTTAGATGTGTTCTGTTTGTAGGCCAATCATTTACTATAAAGTCGCTTAACTTTAACGCGGAAAGTAGCTGTTACGGAGATACTGGTTTATTGTTGGAAGGTCGTACAGGTACTACCGAGTCCACCTCGTGTATGCAACCTAACTTACTTAACTATGTCTATATGTACAGACTAACACATAACAGTTATACCTTTCATTACATGATTAATATAATTTTGCCAGTTCTCAGCAGCAACATACAGAGCTAAGTATAGCATTTATTATAAATCTGGAATTACTATATTTAATATGGTTGTTAACCTGTGGCCATAGCATTTCAATCTGGTTTAGAACAAAGTAGTAAGGTGGTAACTACAAAACAGTATGTCCCATTTCAACAGCTGCTTCGTCAAGTACTTATTTGTTATATCTATACTTTTCTGCTACCACAATTTGTAATAAATCCCGCTTCTTTAAAACCAATACTTTTCAAATTTAGCCAACGTACAATTTCATGTCTTTTAATGGCCATAATGGGTATTTTGTCTGTCTTACGATTGCGATAAGGTGCACTGTCGATGAGTATCACTGAATTGCTTGGCAAATTAAATAATAAACAATTGAAGAATCGGTCTTCATACAATTCTGCAGAAACGTCATCATGAGGATCAAAGAAGTTTTTCTTGTTCAGCTCCTACAATAAATCCATTCTCATTGCTAGCCTGAATAAGAGCAAACTGTTATCCTCGGCTTATTGGTGGTGTTAGTTCTGTGACCCACGATTACTCCGTAAACATAATGTTTGTCCCTTCATTGTGATATTTTTTAATGGGTCGTAAATAATCATGGCGTTATCTTATTATACCATCACGATCCACTAACACTACTTTCGTTGCATCCTTATTGAAAAAAAAACCAAAGTCTTCCAACAATAACGATTAAGTGTTAAAACTCTAAAATTGAACCAATAGAGAGTTCAACTCAGTAATAATCTTTTGTTAAATAAGTGCACCTACTACGCCTTAATTACTCCGCAAGGTATTACACCATCCTTCGCTAGCCTGACCATAACTACGACTCGACTCGCCCAATCACCAGTAGCATATTTGGAATTATTTGAGATCTTTGGGGTGTAAGTAGCCTTCCAATATACGGTCTTGCGCTGTTACTAACGATTGTACTTGTTTGGTGGCCGGTATTTTACTTCTATTATTATTATTGAGTTACGTGGCAAAATCAAATTATTGAAGTGTCAGTCGTACCCGTAATACTCGTTAATTTCGTAAATTGGTTCCTGGAAATGTATACAAGTGATACCTGATTTGAAAGTGAATATCTGGCATTTTTCTCACAATGGGGATGTAGCCGCAGCGAAAATACGCACTATATTTTTTCTTACAATCAACGTCTCCGGTTACGTTTTTTGCAATGAATACTTAAATAAATTTCCAAATAAAATAAGATGCATTGACCTAGTAAAAATAAGATTATAACTAACTGATTACAACTGACACAACTCTTATTAAGTAGCGAATCTATGCTGTTTCGCCTAAGGATCAAGTTTTTATTAACGGGGAATTAGATTATGTCAGTCGAAAATACTGCCAAAGCCCGTGGGTTCCTGGTTCCTAAAATGGACAAAACCATCAATGTTATATATTATCGTCGTCTATATGGGGTCACAAAAAAGGATACGTAAAATGGACGAAATATACGAATCTAGTCCATTTTAGATAAGCTACATAACGCCAAATTTGTGAGTTCATCATGCTGGCAAATCCTTACGGAACAGAATACCAAAGAATTAACTGCATTTGCTGCACCGAATTCAGAACGGTTTCAAGTGCATAAAATGCCTTTTCACTTCACCAATAGATAACGACGTCTTATGGACAGAATATTGAATATGGACTTAGACATCTGTGTATACTTTATTAATTTTTAAATGCAAATCGATGCGACGTTGGAGATAGGCAGCCAATTTAACAAGCAGTCTATAGTAGTGATGCGTAATCATGATTTTTTTTCACTGTTTTTCAATTTTTATGTCATGATGCAGATTTATGTCTCTGTTTTTTTTACTTAAAATGAATTATATGTAATATGTAGCGTTGAACATAATTACAAGAAAGGATTACGTAAAGATTTCAGAAAGTAATAAATATCGCCTATGATAGCAGTGCGTGTGACTGAAAGAGAGGAGGAATAACATGTTCGATACTACTTATAATATGTATTCTCTACGACGGGTTCGTTTATAGTAACGGATTGTGTAACCTTGAGCTCTATGCAGTAAACTAATACGTCCGGAATTAGGTAATCGAGGAAATGGAATCCTTATTGATGAAGAATCGGATTGTCGGGCTCGTAACGCACTATAGTGAATACCAAACAGAAATGCAGGAAGTATTCGCTACTTATTTCACGCAGTTTATTACCTACCTATATATATGTACATATATACATAAATAGGTACATAAACATATACGTATACATGTTACATACAATTATGGAAATAACGTCGAAAATGTAGTAATAACTATTAACACATAAATAATCAAAGAAATAAGGTAAAAAAAGTGAATAATGGAGTCGTCAATTTTGAGCAAAGCAACATGGCTTCTCTTCCTTTATTCAACGATATTCACCTTAAGAGTGAAGGACACTAGCTGATCAAGTCAAACATAAACCAATACCTCATCTTACGTCTCTATTCTAGCGACATGCCCTCACACTAAACATACGAATATTGAGCATATGTTAAGGCGATGTCCTTTACTATACTATGCAATAAAGACGTATCTTATAAATAACTGCTACCAATTTGTAGCTTAGGTGTGGCTTAGGTTGCCTATAGACAGGCTGAATATATGTAGCAACACCGAATTTTACTTCCCTATACAGATTCTACTAAGATGCTTTACCTGGTATTTCAGCAATTTTTGTTGCTATGTATTGTATTAAATTGACTGTTGCATATAAGAAATATATGAATACAGTAACTTTTACAACAGGTTGTTTCGAATACGATCCAATTTGTAGCAGGGAACCCTTACATTTTACTATCGTTCCAACGAAACTTTACCCGTGATTGTTTACCTTTAACTCTTAATGAAATGGCCGCATTGTACTCTTTCTATTACAAATTTTAAAAATTCTACATCCTATATGTATGCGATATAAAACGCGCACTGAATGTAATGATTAAATTGATTGATTAAAACCAAAAACTAGTCACTAATAAGCTGTTTATTATTTTATTGTCTTATACATCTTATCTCTTAATACCAACTTCTACATAATAGTTATCCCTTAAAAATAAGCGGGGAAATTCAAATCCTACACTGAAGAAGTTTTTTTTTTAATATTTTTTTTACAGTCTCACATAAACTAGTTTGTAGAACTACCTTTTACTATAACAATTATTTTTCTTTTAAGTAGTAACACTATAGAGCGTGTAATGTTTAAGAAACGGTAACAATAATCACAAGAAGGTTTTTACTTTTCATCGCAAAGAAATATCATGGAAAATAGAATATTCTTGAAAGTATGATAAAACTTCAAGCACTAACCGCGCTACGAAAGCGTTATGAATAATGTGTACGTATTCATTACGTATGTCCCATCGAAATACCGGTGCACTGCATAGTGCAATGCAAGTCCCCCTGCTTGTACACCTTCATGTTTGGTTATCTGGTTCACGAAATGTTGTTTATATTATATATATTACCAAGGGTCGAACGAGAGCATATCGAAGAGGTAGTGGAGCTAAATATGAACATGTTATTCAAAATAAAAATACCCGTGAATTGTTTGTGCTTGTTGTTATTGTTGTAATCGCGACCATACATTTTCTGTATAATGATGACAAAATGTTAACCGTACGGCGCTGACTTTCGCGTTCCTCGCTGTCTTGTCTTATTCCAAGAGGCACACATACATGGAACGGACTAGATCTACAAAAAGAGCAAGATATGGCAATGCTTTTTGGTTAACATGATTATACTGAGGTTTTACTTTCTACTTCCGATATATGGCAGCAAGACACGCTTTCAGAACCACCTACCGTCTCTCTAAACCAAACAAACAAAACTATAACAATGGAATAACAACTTAGAGATAATACTTTATTTAAAACAAAAATTAACCCTCGCTTTTACAAACTTCTGATACAATATCGTCCATTTATGATACAATAACGACAAATAGTCAGACAAACAAACTGAAAATAAAAGCAGGGGGTCAGCATTAATTTCGGAATTATATGACTACTTATCTAGCAGCCGTAGGGCGGAATTGTAAGAAAAACTTCTATTCCACGATAAAAATTACATTCGAGGTGAAGTATCTTCTTATGCAACCAAACTGTAAGGCCCGGCGGTATGTGTGTCAGAAATCACAAACCAAACTCATTGCCGCTTTCCTTACTATCTTCCTTTAATATATGCAAATAGCGCAAACACGTTACCCCGCAACGTTGCCTATCGGAATTCCGAAGCTTCCCACTACGGGACATCACGTTACGACCACCTTTATTCTTATTTCGTGTATGCAGTTTTATTGAGTTATTTCTTTTGGGATTTTCGATTTCCTTTTACCAGATGGTTGAGAAAAATGTTTGAAATTTTGGTACAGAGCCCATTTTTCGATTATTTTCCGGAAACATAGTTTTTCAAAAAAAAAAATAAAACCAACCAGAAAAAGGGCTCTATACCGGCGAAGAATAGCATCCTCGGTGCCAGTTGCTAACAAACAAAACCAGATATACTGCCAATTGTTCGCGTAGTTTTGCATAGAAAAATGAACCAAAATAGGCAACCAGTTATACGGTATTTGACACTCTTAACATGCTGTTTCAATATATGTACGAAAATTACACCTCGCTACCTCGACGTAGGTGGTTACTTCATAATTTTACGTAACGGTCAACTAGGGTAAAATTCGTACTGCGGTAAATTTAAAGGAAACATGAACTGAACTATTGTGTAAAGACAGAACTACATATGGGTTAAAGGTTAAACTAAAAGTATCATGTAACGCTCTGTTCTCCGACAATATATTTATATATATTATACATATGAGCAGATCGAAGATATATTCCTCCTCTCTTTCAAGTGATTGTCTCTTTCGTTCAGACGCACTCGTATTATAGGTGGTGTCTATTATTTTTTTGAAATCTATACGTAAATTTTTCTTGTAACTATGTTCGACACTATAATTACATATGATTCATCGTAAGTAAAAAAGACCGAAACATAAATCCGCATCATGAGATAAGAATTGAAAAGCAGTGAAAAAAAATCAAGATTGTGCATCGCTACTATTGACTGCTTGTTAAATTGGCTGCCTACCCCCAACGTCGCTTCGATTCGCATTTAAGAATTAACAAAGTATACTTACATATATCTTTATTTGGATATTGTGAGACATTTACAAGTTTTGGGTACAGTATTGGAACGACATCTAAATGCTGTACTCACCATCAATACAGAAGGAATTTTACAGATCATATTTAGAGGATTCGAAATTTTCTGTGATTCCAGATCATTATTTACTTATTTGGCTATCAAATTTGAAAGAACCGAGTGGTAGACTTGCACATTGTGTAGAACGATAACAGCAATGGGATTTCGAAATTATACATTGGAAAGAGAAGGAATGCTTCTGACATTTTATCTTACTCCGTTTCTGTTGTAGAGTGTCTCACTCGCAAAACTACTGATGAGAGGTACCAAGGCTTAGTACAAAGGATTACGTCACATCCTTCCAGACATTAGAAATTTAGAATTGAGAAAGATCAGCTGTACAAATATGTAGAAAGGACGCATCCTAATTTGCGCGAAGATTATGAACATTAGAGACAAGTGGTACCTAAGGATGAGCGGAGAGTATAGTTAATGAGTTTCATGATCGACCTACTGATAAAGAAAGCTTTCGCTCAAATCTCGGCCTTGTACCACTGGCCAAAAGTTAGATTCGATATCGCCGACTATATTACTCATTGTGTTCAACAGAAACCAGAACAGTTGAAGAAGCCTAGTGTTATGTCGAAATATCCCAAAGTTCCCTGGATTTGCACCGATTTGGTTGGGCTATTACAGCGTTCGACAAGTGGTAATACATTTTTATTTTTCGGAAATTACAATATTTCCCTTACGTAAAGCGTCTGTGCATAATGTTTGTAAATTTTTGAAAGAAAATATATTCTTATTGTTCGATGTAGCCTAATACATTCTTAGTGATAATGGCGCGCAGTATCGTTCTAAGAGAATAGTGAATCTATTAAAACATTACAATATCGAAGCTATTTGTAATTGTTTCTATTACTCTTAAGCTAGCTCAGCTGAGCAGGTTAACCGAATTATCAAAACCATGATTTCCGTCTACATGAAAACTAATTAAAAAAAAAAAATAGGGTAAACGCATTGCTCAGATAGATAGTGGATACAAAGTAGTGTACACGACGTAATTGGTATTAGTCCTTATTTTGCATGCTTTGATCGCGACATGGCGTTAAAACCTGATATTTATAGTACTATCCAGAACACCGACAATATTACGTACGCAAATAGAAAAGAACCAGAATACCTAACTTCCAGGATATTGAGAATAGATTACTAGGAACCTCTCAACTATTTTGTTTTTATTAAGTTCTAACAAAATAATATACATCCTAGAAGTATAGGATCCATGTTTTTTTTTTTTTACTTTTGTGTAGTACCGTTATTTAAACTTGAACGTATGGATTTTTGCAGCCTTCTCTTTCTGTTTATTTTCCTATTCGAGGTCTTTGCAAGTTTGTACAACATGTACTGCAAAAATAAAAACAGTAAGTAATAAATAGCTCTGTTTAGTTTTTAATAACTAATTACCAGTTTTTGGTAGATGTTATTCTAGCATTTTCAATAAAGAATAATTTTCTGAAATTGCGCTCTTTGAAGAACAACGACATAGAAGCTATTCATCTTGTTCGATTTATGAATGGTTTAATGCTAATGGCTGCCCATAAATCAATGGCTATAATGTATCTGCCTTATATTAATAGAACTTCAGCTGCAGAGGTAAGTAAGAAACACATGAGTAGGTTTCCTATACTTAACATGCACTAATTTAAAATAAGTAGAAACTGCTCCTAACTTTTACTTTTCCTTTTTGGACAATCATAACATGGCTGGAGTAAGTCTTTGATTATCTTTATCCAATGTTTAGTATAAAATGTTGAAATGAACTCTTGTTATGAGTTCTTCCATAAGCGACACTTCTTGCTACCTCGCATTACGTTGCAGTAGAAATCAGTAGAAAGAAATGAATTTCTTGTAACCGAAAATTCACTTTAGTAACATTACCTTCCAATATATTTATCGCCACTTTATCGATTGCCATTTTCATTTTATGCATCAAGTTCATTTCACTTGTTTTGTAAGCTGATATTAGTTCTCCTAATTCTACGTGAACCAGTGTCTTCCTAGGAAACTATTTTTAGAGAATCCACAAACTGTGCTGATAATGGCAACAAATATAAACCGTCTATATTGTTATTGGTGTGAACAAACAGTGATAAGCTATGTACCAAGGTTGCCGGTGGAGAAGTATAATTACAAATTTCATCAATCCTTTTTGTTTATTTACAATACATATTACACATCAAATGCCATGTTACAACTTAATTTGCCGATGAAGAGTAATAGCAGTAGATGACAGCCAATTTCGCCGATGACACCCAAACCATCCATAGGCATGAAATAATTGAATAATAATATGAAATTACACAACATTATTGTCAACGGAACGTTAAAAGCTATCACACATATAATCGTAACAGTTGTCGGGTTCCGCCGTGTCACTAGGTTTTTTATCACTGACGTTTCGCTAACAGCTGCGGTTTGCGTTTTCAAAGGTATAAATGGTATAACCGAGCAAAGACTGACATTCTTACAACAAATCGAAGAATTGACAAAATTGTATAAAACTAAGTAAAATCTGAAAAAGAAGAAACAACAAAATAACAGTAAAATCGGAAAAAAAATAGAAACAACAAATAAAAAAGTTATTAAAACATAAGAAGAAAAAAAAAGAGGAAAGAAAGGAAGTAGGAAAAAAAGAAGAGAAGAAAATGAATAAACAGAACATTAAAATCATGTCCTGGAATGCACAAGGCATAGCGAAGAAGAAGAACGAAATACAAACGTTCATCACCGATAACGAAATAGACGTTGCCCTATTATCGGAAACTTTCCTTAAGGCCAGTCATACATTTAACATCCCGAACTACATAAAATACAGAACGGACCGAAACACAAAACCTGGTGGAGGAACAGCCATCCGGGTGAGAAAAGAGATCAAACACCACTCAGTTGGAACAAACACGCCAAAAATTGAAACTTCTGCTGTACATATACACACCAAAAGAGGGTTCTATCGATAGTAGAAGAAAAATCTATCATCCCGGGATTTCAATTTGGATTTCGTCGGGAGCACTCGATAACACAGCAGCTACTGAGAATGTTTGAACATATCACCTCGAGTATTGACAGATCTACGCCAACTGGAGCCGTCATGCTAGACATCGAGAAGGCCTTCGACAAGATCTGGCATGACAGTCTCATACATAAAATGAGATTACACCGGCTTACCAATCTCGTTCAACACTATCTCCGCGACAGAACCTTTCCTGTTAAAATAGAGGAAGACAGGTCCACTAGCAGAACAACGCAAGCAGGAGTTCCCCGGGGCTCGGTGCTGGGACCGCTCCTGTTTAACATCTACACTTCCAACATACCGCAGTCAAAAACTTGTCACCTTGCCCAATTCGCAAACGACACCATTGGAGCCACGGGCAAATAAAACCACTGCACGATAGATTACAAATATACATCGACACACTATACAAATGGTTTTCAAAATGGCGAATAAAATATATGAGAAGATCTTAAATGGATTCTGATTACGGCATACTATTTGCTTTGATTACTTTTGTTTGTTGTAAATTATGCCGAGCTCTCCTAGTCAGAAATTGAAATGTTTCGTAATTGTTTCAATGACAGGTAATGTGTACAGGTCGTCGGGAACATTTCCTGTGCCATGCCCATTATGAGCGATGTAATGCAACAGTAATGTCAAAACATCCGTCTCTCTTTCTACGTTTCGGTACAACCATTCTAACATTAAATGCAACCAATTAATCAATAAAGAGAACCAACTAATGCGATAAGAATTTTTTAATTTTTAATTTCATCTTAATTTGAAGTAATATTATTTATATATATAATATATATAATGAAATACATATATATTGGTATAGGACTTAGGTGCAGCGTGGACTGTGATTGCTAGAGCGGCAAGTTTATACACCGATCCTTTCATTATGATTTCTGGAACTTTAACAACCTACTCTTTGATTGGCAAACTAAATAGTTCAAAACGAATTAATGTTATAGAGGAATACACATCCAGAATATTACGAATTTTGCCTACGCTCATTGTAGTTATTATATTCTGCACATTAGTATTGCCATGGATAAATGCTGGACCACTATGGAAATCTGTTGTAACACACCACTCAGATATATGTAAAACTAACTGGTGGAAAAACATATTATTTATTCATAATTACTTCGGCTTTGAAAACATGGTAAGTAAAATTGTATTGTAATAGTTTAATTGTATTTGTAATGTTTTTAAACAAGCAAATTATTTTTAGACAACAGAAGACACGTCACTACATATTTATGCATTTTGTTGCTACTGTCCTAATTTATTTACATATTGTGACAATATATAATAAAAAAATTATAAACAATACTGCACACTAGCATACCTCACAATAATTGAACTATATCTGAAAAATGTCTACTCATACATAAAACAGTTACAATATAAAAACAAAATATACAACTTTATTTTTAGTGCCTGACACATACGCATCACGTGGGAATAGATATGCAGTTGTTCTTTGTATCGCCACTACTGGTACTTCTAATTTGGAGGTGGCCAAAACGGGGATTAATTTCATTGTGCATACTAGCAACTATTTCTACTTGGATGAGATACCACTCTACATACACACGAAATTTAAGTAATTTTGTATACTACGGGGCTTCGTAAGTATCTACTATCTAATATTTAACAAGACTACTACAAAGTTCAAGGTATGGGAGTACACTCCACTCACACAAATTTCGAGAGCACGTGGACTCTCATTGTCAACCGTGTTACCGACTGAATGTAAAAAACTGTATCACACATGCAAATTATTTCCTACGCAGGCTCTAAAATTTCAAAAACATATGACTATTTACAAGCTATTGGGTGGTCTCATCTCTGGTATGTGTGTATTTTCAGGAAACGATGGAACGAAAGCGAACCATATCTTTAACACGGCCTATGGTAATAAATCAATCAGACTCGAGTGTGCAAATGTGGGTGGTTCTCTGTTCAATAAGTTTCTGTTCTTCTTCATAAATATCGTTTCGTACGCGTCTAATTCTCTACACGAGTTTACGTTTTTAAGAAGTTTAAAATTTTTTTTAATATAAAAACCAAATATTTTCCGAAAATTTGGCTTAGGTAGATGATATTTTCGCGGTGTTTGATACCAATAAAGGCAACATACAAGATTTTCTAGCAGAACTTAATTTAAAACTCACGACGATCAAGTTTACTAGTCATACGCAATAACAATAAATTAGAAATAGACATCTACAGAAATACACAATTGCACACTCCAGTCTGATTGATTTATTACCATAGCCCCTGTTAAAGGTACGGTTCGCTTTCATTCCATCCTTACCTGAAAATACACACATACCAGAGATGAGACCACCCAATAGATTGTAAATAGTCACATATTTTTGAAATTTTTGTACCTCCGTAGGAAATAATTTGCATGTGCCATACACTTTTTTACATTCAGTCGGTAACGCGGTTGACAATGAGAGTCCACGTGCTCTCGAAACGCTGCCATCGGCATAATTAATAAATTTATGTGAGTGTAATTTACTGCTATACCTGTAAATTATACTACCGCACAGTCCTTGCAATCGTTAATTTACCACAAACTTCTCTGAAAAAGAATTTACGTGATGATCCTGGACCTTGTTACTTGAAATTTACTTTAACTTCTTTGTATAACAAAATAAGAATAGTGTTCGGTACAACCCATACAATTTCTCTTTCAAATATGTACTAATGTCTTAATTCTACCTTGTTATTTATTCTTGTCTTTCTTCGTCAGATATGTACCTAGAATTTCGTGTATTGTCGTCAGACATGTACCTAGAACTTTCATTTACCTGAATAATCAGGTAGTTTTAGGGTTGTTTAATAACGCAAACGGAGACTATTTATAGTCAGTTTTTACAATGTTACAGTAGTTCTATTACAGCTCAAGTCATGTACAGTTCGTAGTTTAGACTCGTATCACATACTATTATGTACTAGTTCTACCACAGCTCAAGTCATGTACAGTTCGTAGTCTAGACTCGTAGTATATAGTATTTGTTACAATCTTTAATATACAAAACTACAGTCTTATTATTCGAACCAGCATTAGCGGCGTTTCCCCATAAAGAAACAAATAGCAAATAACGAAAACAATACTATTCAGTAAAAATTATAGGTATTCAGAATTTGAAATTGATATGATTAGCAATAATTAGAGACTGGATTATATGCAAAGTATTTAGTTAATTAACGCTAATTAACTTTAATCAATGTAATACATCTACATATAGACATAAAATATAATAAATAAATAAAATAGAATATATGCACTTTGCATATATGAGGGGAGGTCCAGATGTTCGTGGAATGGAGGGGATGGAGTGGGGATAGGGGCGCTCGCTAGGTGTCATTCTGATTGGCGACTCATCATTAGTATATAAGTTAAGTTGCAGCCCTATAGCGTCAGTCCCCGCCCAAGACAAGCCAAACGTCGAGGGCAACCAGACCAACAGCAGGAAGCAACCAACCTGCTGACCTCCATCCGGAGATGGGACTCTCGTACTTCGTCGCAGGTGCGGTTTCCCGTTTGCGGTTGAATTGAGTAGCCAGAAGTCCGGGTCATTCGCATCTCGACGGGTGCGAGACCCATTTCCGCCCCGTCTAAGCCACGACTCACTCTAGCCGAAGGTGGATCGAGTAGCCGGAAGTTCGAGTGAGTTACCATAAGACGGGGAAACGACGTCCGCCAAAGCCGTCGAGGAGAAAGGTGGCGAAAGGTGAATTGAGTAGCTGGACGTCCGAGCGAATTCCATTCAGATGGAGAAGTTGAGGGAAAAGATTCCCGGTACTTCGTACCCCCCATTCGATCTACGATCTATAGCGTCAGTCGTTTACGAATAGTTGCCTGCTAAACAAGTCAATTCGGAAGAAAACTGAAACTATGGAGGAAATTGAACACCGTGGTGTGATGAAGTTCCTTACAAAGCAAGGAAAGAACGCTCAAACCATATTGAATGAAATGAAAACCGCTTATGGGGAACAGTGCCCTAGTAAATCAATGATTTACAAGTGGCATGGTCTTTTTAAACATGGTCGGGAGTGGATTGAAGACGACCCCCACTCAGGATGACCAGTTGAGGCCACCACATCAGACATCGTCGAAAAAGTGCAAAAATTTCTACTGCACGATTCCCGTTTAAAGAAAACAAACAATTTTTGGAGCTGTGTGGAGACAAACCTGCACAGATTTTGGAGCGGATTGTTACCGGAGATCAAACATGGGTTCATCACTTTGAGCCTGAGTCCAAAAAGGAGTCCATGCAATGGCATAAAAAAAAGTGTCAGAATCGGCTGGAAAGTTGATGGCTACTGTTTTTTGGGATTATGAGGGGATGTTATTGGTTGATTACGACGAAAAAGGTAGGAGCATAACCGGAGAATATTACGCAGTGATATTAGACAAATTAAAGGAGGCCATCAAGGAAACACGTCGAGGAAAATTGACCAAGGGTGTGTTGCTTTTGCAAGACAATGCGGCGGTTCACAAGAGCAAAGTAGCAATGGCTGCTCTGCACAAGCATGGCTTTCAATCAATAGTCCAGACCTGGCAGCTAGTGATTTTTATTTGTTCCCCAATTTAAAAAAAGACTTACGTGGAAAAAAGTTTTCCGACGACAATGAGGTAAAGGAGGCAATTTTGGCCCATTTTGAGGCGAAAGATAAAAAATACTTTTATGACGGTTTAGAAAAATTAATTCATAGATCTAATAAATGCTTAAGGGTGATTATATTGAAAAGGTAAAATAGATTTATTGTTTTATTTTATTTAAAACCCTTTCATTCTACGAACTTCTGCACCTCCCCTCGTAATCTGGTCTCTAATAATAATATATAGTGATGAATACATATGTGCATGTATCAAATTTACTAACCAATAGTATGATTATATTATGATTGTCGCAAGAACTGGTGGTGTAATAATTCTGACAAATTCATGTAATATCAAATACGTTGGATGTGATCACAATATTTAATTACACAAATTGTATATCGCTTTTTAGATCCGAACAACTATTCCTTACTGCCGACTACATGTACATTATTCCAGTATATCGTCTAACAGTTTATATAATGGGAATAGTTTTAGGATATTTACTCAGGCAGCATAGCAATGTAAGATTTAAACAGGTAATTGTTACTATTGTCGTTATTATTATTAAGAAAGAAAGCAACTATGATCAAGTTTCTCTTCTATTTTCAACTTGGTTACTATCTAGATAGTTATATCCATGCCCAAAATACTTTATATCCTAGATTATACCATAACCCCTCTAATTTAGGAAAGTATAAAAACTGTTGTAGCCAGATATTTGCAAAGAAAGAAACAATAGAGTCAAATGTCGATTGTCACCGGCACTTATCGCTTAAAAATTATTCTAGCGACCTTTACTCTTTACTTTCTGAACCCAATGAAACGCGTAGAGTAACGTGTATAAATTTGATTAGCATATTGGAAGATGACATAATTAGAAGGCTCATCCAATTATGTGATCCCCTGATGGCTTACCGATTGTTAGCTAGTGCTATACAGTCAGCAATGTTCGCGCTTTTTCTCTTATGTTGTAACATTGAACTGAAATGTGAAGAGCGGGTAAAAACATATTTAAGAATGTTAAAGAAATACGGGATGGGTGGAGGAATTGTTTACGGTAACGTTCGACGCATTACTGTATTGACATGAGGTATTTGATCGTCTTACCGCTGTATTCTTTTGCGTTTTATAAATATATATAATATAATTAAGTATGTCGAACATACGAAAAGATAAAAGGGTAATTGGTTAACACAATGGAAAACTTTTTTCTTGGAATTTTGTCGAAAGCTTTCTGTAAATCTATAAATCCCAGGAATATTTTCTTCTTTTATTGCAAAACTTTTTGTATTATTTGCTCTATGGAGAAAACGTAGTCTTGCGTGATTTTTCTCTTTATGAATCAGCTCTGAGATTTGTCGTATGTGTCTTGTAATAATGATCTTATTATTTTGTCTATTATCTCTTCTAGTGTTTTCATGACTGAAGTTAACATAACTCTCGCGTTCTCTCCTATTACCCTTGTTCTTATATGTTGTGGCAATTAGTGTCTTTCTCCACTGGCACCTCTTCTTCCTTCCATATCTTTCTAAATATTTATGAGATCATTTCTATTCCACTCCCACCTATATTCTTGTTCATTCGTCTTGTTATTTTATCATTTTCTAATGCCTTCCAATTCTTCTGCTGATTGTTTTTCTTCCCTCTCATCTGCTGCCTGCTGTTCGTTCGTATTTTCTTCTTCTATTTCCTCATTTATTAATTCCTGAAAGTGCTGTTTGCACCTGTCCATTATTATCCTACTTTCAGTTAGGGTATCTCCGTCTTTGCTCTGGATATAATATGCGTATCTTGTATTTTTTTCTGTCGTATTGATTTCAAAAGTCCATAAAACATTTTTTAATTTTCTGCACGTTCTGTTCCCCTTCCCTATCTTCCCACTTATTTACCTTATCTTGGAAAACTAATAATACATAAAAATTCTAAATTAATTAAACGGAATTTAACTTTGAATTTTTTAAGTTCTTCATTTTTGCTCATAAATCATCCGATACTCTGGGATCGAGGAGAATATTGGTCATTCTTCTCATAAGAACTCGCGCAGTAGCCTATTTACAAATAGCAGATAGGTGGTATATATGAAATTCAAATCGGTACCTATTGCATTATGACAATTGCTGTCAAATTTTCAGTTCTATGTTCAGATATAAAAGTGGATAAGAAACATATAATATAATTGGATTTTATTTACATATATCACCATCTATGTACTATGGGATTTTGGTAAAACTTGTAACAAATTAAATCAATTTTTTTTTGTTAATTTCAACATTTGCTTCTTTTCTTTTCTCTTTTTGCAGACAAATCCGATCCTCTCTTTCTTGCATCTAATGTGTCCTTACCTTTCGACCTAGGAGTGCGTAGACTTATCTGTTATTATGTATACATTGCAAAGTACATCGGTATCTTTAAATCAAGTCACCACCCAGGCTGATCAATCTTGTGTCTATCAATTGCGAAGAAGTTTGTACAAGCATACTTCTTAGAACAGAGACATTTCGCAACTTATACATTGTAACGGATGTATTCATATCGTAGGTTAGGGCATCACATAAGTCTACCATTTAAATTGTGTAATATCTCTAAGCTATCTATAAAATGTGAAATACAAATGAATGGAGTTTTAACTAAACAGGAAGATTTTCTAGTAGTAGCTGTATCCAGATCGCCATCAGGTTTAAGTAGATTGTCAAACAACAGAAAAAACTTTACTGCATGTAAATGACGAGTATGTAAATCACATGATAGGTGAATCACATGTGAGTTTAATATAACCTTTCTAATTGAATCAAACGAAAAGAATGACACACCAGGCATCAAATTTTACCAATTTTGATAATAGGGAAAAAAACGATTCTATGGTAAAATTCACAAGAGTCTTTGGTGCAGTTTCGTCGCCATTTGTTTGAAGATGCTCAATAAAGAAATCATCATGGCGATCGGTATTACTAATGTTTTGATTAGCTTGATCTTGTTGTCGTGTGACAGCTTGCTTTTTTCGTTTAATAGTGGGTACAGGACCTTTTAATTTCGTTGATGTGCTAGGTACATGTAAGTTGTCCATCTAGAACAATTCCTAGGTATTTCGCTTTCTTGGCCCATCCGATGGTGTTGTTATTAATTTAGATTTTGTAGAGCGTGTTGATGTATGTGATAGTGTTGAATGAGATTGGTAAGTGTGGCTGGAATCCGGTGTAATCTCATTTTATGCATGAGACCGTCATACCAAACCTTGTCGAATGCCTTCTCGATGTTTAGCATGATGGTTGCAGTTGGTGTAGATTTGTCCACGTTCGAAGTGATGGATTCGGACATTCTCAGTAGCTTCTGTGTTGTCGAGTGCTCCCGACGAAATCCAAATTGAAATCCCGGGATGATAAATTTTTCTTCTACCACCGAGAGTAACTGTTTTTGTATTACTCGCTCCAAGACTTTGCGGAGTCCTGGCAGCAAGCTGATTGGGCGATATCCGTATGTTTTGCTTTTAAGTTTTCCCGATCTATGTAGGATTATAATTGTAGTATGTTTTTACGTCTTCCGGTAGTGCTGGTGTCTAATTATAGCGTTTATAATTTCTATCAGCGTGTCTACGGCTTCGAAGGTCAGATGTTTGATAGCAATATTAGTAATTCCGTCGTGTCCGGGCGTTTTGCGGTCCCCAAGGTTTTTATGATGGTCCAGAGTCGTTTCTTGGATGTTTATTGTGTCTCTGTATTCCGTGTGAACTTGTTTAATGATGACGTCGGTGAATTTGTCGTAATTAATTTCGGTAATTCGCGAGCGCCGAGTATCGGTAGTATCTTACCTTTCTTTGTCTTGAGTATTTTTGTTATTTTCCACAGTTCAGTGTCATTGTCGTTCATCTTTTCGATTTTTGCGTCCAATTGATCATTATAGTGTTCGCAAAGTCTTTTTTAATTTAGTATTATTCAAAAGTGTTGTTCGGGTGTAGTGTCGTTTTATACTGTTTATAAAACAGAGTCTTCTGATAGATTTTTATTTTTATGTAATTCGGTATTCTTTCCCTCGGTGTTCCAAGTTTTGTAGTTATAATTAAGTCCATTGCTAATATTATGTCCTCTTCGAATTGTTTTACCACCTTCGGCGAATTTTCTTCTTAACGATTTTGGTTTGGCGTTATTTCTTTCCTGTCTTGAAGTAACCCAACCAAGCTTCCAGCTACTCGATCCACCTTCGGCTCGAGTGAGTTGTGTTTTCGACGGGTGGAAATGTTGTCTCAACCTGCTGGGTGCCAATTAGCCGAGCTTCCAGCTGCTCAATCTACCTTCGGCTCGAGTGAATCTGCATCTTCGACGAAGTGTGAGGGTTCCATCTCTGGGTGATGATTAGCAGGCTGGGTCCTCTGCTATCAGTCCTGGTGGCCCACGACGAGTGACCGCGGTCGAGGGTACCTCACGAGAAAATTTTGAGACGCCGACACGAGGGGGTTACAATGGTCCATCGCTCGGTCTAAGAATCGGGTGGAGGCCATCCGCGGTATGCAGTTCTGGAACGTCTGGAGTTTGTTCATATGGATTGGTTGTCCATACGGCCGATGCGTGGGTTACGATGGATCTAAGAACGGTTTTGTATCTCCGTATCTTACGTGCGGGATCTAGCCTGTCTCACCCGATCAGTAACGGAGTTCCATTACCTTTAGCGTCCGCGATTTAGGACGCGATATATGTGAGCTCCCCAGTTCACTCCGGAATCCAATATGACCCCCAAGTATTTGATCTGAAACCAAGGCCGTGCTTTTCCCTGAATGGCGGCGATTCTCCACTTTGCATACCAGGCCTGCAAAGTGTCAAGGGCTGTTTGGAGACGACGGCCGATTATCCGCACGTCCCGGGATCTTGCGAAGATGCAAACGTCGTCCGCGTTCATCGCCAAGTTGAAGTACGCGGTTGCTGGAATATCGCTGGTGTAAATGCTGAACAGGAAGGATGAGATCGCTTACCCTTGCGACACTCCTGCTGTAGTAGTCCTAACTGTCGAGTCTGACCATTGCCTTGGAGATGCCAGCCCGATGCATCTTCAGGAATAGTCCCGATGCGCAGCACTTGGTAGGTGGTGCTGTGCCCCCTGCGGAGCCCGAATTGACAGTTCGGGATAACGTCGAGGTCGTCAGTTTCCATCTGTACTTTTCTGAGTACGATTCGGTCAGTTGACGGACTATACCGGCTTGGGGATCATGACCACGTCCGCTTGCTTCCATTGGGATGGGAAGTGTCGCATGGCGTTGCATATGCTTGTCATATGCATGACGAATTTCCTGGGGCGCGCTTGAGAGTGCGGTAGGTGATGCTGTCCAGTCCTGGGGCCTTGTTGGATCAGAATGCCTTGACGATAGCTTTCACCTCTTCGGATGACGTTGGTCGTGGCGGGTCTTCGTCTTCTTCTGACGTGAGGATTTCTCACACTCCTTCATGAACTCGCCCTATGCGGTTGACATCTGCGTTCTCGTGAACGGGGCTGCATTGTCGCTCGAGAGTTTGGACGAAGGCTTCTGCCTTGTCCTCGGTGGTGAAGGCGACATCGCCCGTCCCATGGATCGGTGGAACGGGAGCTCGCTCTTCCTTCATGACCTTTACTGCCCTCCAAAATGCGGATGAAGAATCTGAAGCTTGAATCATGAAGTCGTCTCAGCGTTGATTACGAAATTCGTCGAGTGCGGCCTTGATGCGTCTCGTCAATTGGTTGTACTCCGCTTTGAGAACCGGGTTGAGCATTCTCTGCAACTGTCCTTGGAGTAACTTCCCTGGGGATGAATAATCTGGAGTCGATGAGACGCGAGAAGTATTCCCGATGGTCTAATTATCATCGGAGTATTCCATCTCCGATGACGAAGATTCGCTTACGTTTTTGCAAGACTTCCTGGAGCATCTGAATGGCCTCCGTGGTATCAATCTTGCGGGCTGCGTGGCGTTCTGCTCGTGCTATGGTTTTCGATGTAGCGGCTTTCTGGTCCGTCGTCATTGTTTGCGTCAATGTCGTTGGCGTCTGCGTCATTGTCCGTCGTCAAAGTGTGTATTGTTTCCTGCATCTCGGGTGTCCTTGCTGTTGTTTGCGTCGATGGACGCTTCGGTCCCATGGGCATGGATACCTACAAGATTCAACAAAACAACAACAAAATAAAATAAATAAATGAATAAAAGAAAATAAAAATTAAAGGAGGGATGAATAAGGCAGGGAAGAGAGCACGTAGAAGAGAGGATGAAATTAGAACGCAGAAGGAACAGAAGAAGCAAAAAAAGGAAAGGAAGAAAAGAGACAGAGAAAGGGAGCTCTAGGCAGCAAGGCCGGTATCTCTAACTCAACGGTAGCGTCGCTTGCTCTGCGCTAAACGTATTCCACGTTCTTCGCAGAATATCGCTTGCTTAGTTCTAAAAAGAACTTCAAGTGACTGGGCTTTTCTGAAAAGAACCAAAAGAACTGTCTGATCTGTAAGCATCAAATCGATATGAACGGTTTGAATGCTCGGAGCAGACTAAAAAAAGCTGGCTGCCCGCTATACACGCAGCCGATGAATACGTTCTTGAACCTTTCAGCGCATTCCGGGCGTATCCTCCAGCTTCCCGTATTTTCGCTGTTGTAAAGTTGGTAAACAATTGCAACAACACATCGAAAAAAGACTAGAAAACAAGACCTAACATAATAATGCTGCTAAGTACAGCTACTCGTGGTATTGGTGGGATCATGAATGGTGGGTTAATGATTCACCCAATACATGAGTAATTATATTTAGCGCTATTATTGAGGATTGCAACAACAATTAAATGAACAATTTAACCAACATTTGGAAAGAATAGTTCATCGCTCACTACTCTGTTATCCTTTGTACTTGAACGTATCGATATATTAATTTATTATACGCAATTTACTTACGTGTTTTAGTTGTGTTAAACATTGTAAAACGTTATTTCCCTTAAATCGTAACAATAAATTAATAAAAACATATAATCTATGCGATGAGGTACATAACCAATGTTGTTCAGAAATTGTACGTAATAATTGCGAAATACATGAACTAAAAACTTAAACAATTAATATACTAGTAATGAAAAAGATATAAGCTCGCTCAGAAGTGCAAAAAAATATGTTGCGCAGTCTCAAATTCAATATTATTAGATTATTATATCATTATATAATTATATTATTATTAGATTATATTGCATTATACTAAAACTTTTATTGCGTTATGTGCTGTACTAAATTTTATATTTTTGTAAGGTTAAGATTTTTGTTGAAATTTAAAAATTATGAAATACCTTTTCTAGGAATAAGTTGTTGTACCGTTTTGTATAACTTAAGCATATAAGAAAAACAAAAATTCTAGTTAACGCATTTGAGTACTACATAAGCTTATACGCATTAAATGCCTTCAAATTAGCGTAGTTTTATATTCGCGTGTATGTTAGGCTGCCCAACTTTTAATCTAACATAATTGTATTATAATCCATATACAAATTTGAACTAACATTCATTACTTGAAACCTTATGAATCATTTTCTAATTACAGTAGTACACCAAATGATAGCCTTTTTTGCAACATTTAAATAACTATGATTTCTATATAAGTACTGACTGTCTATTTTAATATTGTTTAGATATATATTCATATTGGAAACGTCATCGCGTTGTTGTGTTTCGTTGGAGCTTTCATTGTACCTTCTTACATGGGAAATTTGGATTATGTGTACGATCCAATTGATGCAGCCTGGTATGCAGCGTACGCTCCTATATTATGGTGCTTCTGTTTCGCTTGGGTTATTTACATAACTCACATTGGACATACAGGTATTATCTATCAACTATTACAAAAGAATTTTAATCGAATGGCACTCGTGTTGTGCGAAGTGTGGCTTAAGGTTTAAGACTGCTGCACAATTAAACGGAAATGAGAACGAAAACAGTAAGGAGAAAGGAAACGCAAACGAAAAGCTTTCCTAGATTTACAATTAACGATAAGATTACGTACGATTATGGATATTCATTTTAATTTAGTGATATTTAGGAATTTCTACATGTTTGTTGTTTACATTATTTTTCTCCTCTGCCAAATTAACAAAAATTAACCCCTATCGATAGTTTTCTCCCTTTTTTTCATTTAACTAAATAAGAGAAGAATGGATTTCTTAGATAAAGATACATATGCTTCTTGTGTGCACGCATTTTATACTAGGTGTGTCTACTGTAATGTAGTTCGTCCTTCATTGTTACTTGTACTGTGATATAATAATGATTGCTACTTATATCCTTGGTTATTATTTTTTGGTCGGTTTGTGGTTATGAAGGATTATGTGTGTATTCATGATATATAACATGGACCACGTGCATTTTTAATAGGACCTCTACTCTCCTCAAGAACATGTCCAGTTTTTATTTTATTGCTTCTTACCTTTGTGATTGTGCTTGCTTTTTCATTTGAAGTTTTCTTTAAACCAATTTTATTACGGGGAAGGAATGTATTGTTGAATGTGATAGTTGTTAGTGTTGTTAGGGCCAAATCTATAGATTCCTTTATTTGATCGTCGATTATAGTTTTCTTAATGTATAACTTTGCATTCAATTCATCTTCCAAAAAGAGAGTCCCTTAATCAACAAGAAAAAATAAGCCAGAAACTACTCCAATATAAAGTTTATATCATACTAGATTAATGAATGTCAAATCTCACTCTCTCATATATAAAATTTATAAAATTATTTGGCACACACACACGGCAAGAATCACATCCATAGTCAGCATTTCCAGCTGTGGAAGTATTTGGAAAATATTTTCGTTGCTATGATGACATATGTATCTAAGGTAATTGTCAACTAATATCAAGATCTAGTGGTAATATCTGAGCGTGGTTATAGAGCGGACCGTCGAACAAAGGGGGTTAGCTTGGGTAACTGATAGATAGCAATATAATGCTTGGGAGCTCCTTAATTTCGTGAATATTTCAAGTCATTTAGGGGAAATTCTTCTCAAAATTGCATGAACCTATTGTATATATTACTGATCTATGATACTACCCGGAAAAAGAGCAAGAACACCGTTGATCCAGACGGAAAAGCATTGAACTTAACCTAGGGCTTTACATCGTCAGCGTCCTGCTAGAAATTGAAGAACCGCTGCTCTGCAAAATTTAACTAGCAAAACCTTAAATAAAAGAATCCACTATGATATAAATTTCATTACGAACCCTGAGAAATTACACGATAATTAATGTACATATTGACACTTGGAAATGTTAGAAGTAATTAAAGAAAAATATGTGACAAGACAAAACTTACATCGCGGGAAAATATGGCAAACTGTATGCAAAAGTATCTAAGTTATCCTCCAACTTAGAGGATGAATAATTAGTGGATTCATATTTATGTCTGATGTACGTATATTAGTCCAATTCACATCACTTTTCAATTAGATCTTCTGTAAAAAAATACACCCTTGTTCTTACTTCTTTTCATATTTCGGGCACCCTATCATCATTTGCTATCGCCCAAATCACCTCAATAGTATTAAATTTACAGTGGGAGAGAGCTGCGCGTAAAACTCAATAAAATGTCAACAATGTATACATTTTCTTTCACTACTACTACTATAAATTATGTTCCTCCAGCCAAAGGATGAAATCTCATCAAATCAATTTCATCGTTTGTAAAAGCAATTGTTGGACAATCGTTTTCTTGTTCGTTGTGGTATGATGTATTATAAATGATAGCTCCTCTAAAATAGTATAAGTCTACTTCTTAGCTAATCTATAAATACATTACTATTCATTTCTCCATGGTAATTCATTGTTTGGGATTTTAAGGCAAAAATAACTTGCATCTCCTATAAAATCTCTTTTGGAGCACGCATGGACAGTGACGTCCTTTTTACTAGTGTAATCCCCAGGCTTTCGCGCATTTTCAACGGATCCATCTTGCCATGACCATTTTTGACTTCGCTTTGAATGCGCCCATGTTACATCAAGGAAAACTACTGTTTACATGTCTTTCTTTCTATTGTATCACGAAAACAATGAAAGACGCCCACGCTTGCCTTTTCCATTCCATTTCTTCAAGCTTTCACGGTCATTGTTTACGACAGAGAATCGAAGAACCTATCATTTGTTTTCCAACTCTGAATATCTTAAATAGGAAACTATAGAATTACTAGATACGTGATTTAGTTCTTAATTTATTATATCGGTTAGCGATTTCTGACAATATAGATAATATCTAATGATCGTTATAGTAGCTTTCAAGGAACTTTAGGAACCAATAAATAATTCACGTACTACATCACGTATATAACAATTCTACAGTTTCCTATTTAACATATTATTATTTATTGTGTTAAATCCCTTGCTAGACTTAATTCAATATCTGGATTCTTCCTCACTCTTCAGACATCGATTAGTTCATTGTACAACACTGCTTGTAGCATAATAAACCAAAATATAATAGAACAAAAAATACGAGGTCTGCTTTAGTCAAATTTAAGTCCAATAAAGTAAACAAATACTAACAATCAACAAAACAAAAGCAAACAAGGGAACAAGAATAAATATAGATAAAGACAGTATGTAATAGCAGTAAATAACAAGAATGACAGATTGATAATTGTTGTCATTATGATGGCTAGCGAACGAACTCTTTAAATGAACCTGACGTCACAGAGAGCATATAAAGATAGATACATACATATTGTCAAAACCGTTGTCGCTGCATATCTTCGTATTTTTAAATTAAAGTATGATATATGTGGTAATTGACTGGTTTTTCTGATATCTTTCAAAAACCATAAAAATATACGAGCGGTTCTATTTATCGGTTAGTGTCACTATCGATTATAACGAAAATAAAATAAAACCTCCGATAACAGTACAAGTTAAAAACACAACACATAAAAATCTACATCTTTCTTCTAATAACACTAGTTTCCCTTCTTCAAAAATTAGCAGAAGAAGGAGGTGATTACTTTAGCGCCTTACTGTAAAATAGTAATACTGTAACCAAACTAGTGAAAAAATAACTGATAAATTGTAATTCTCTTGTAAAGACCAACGAAAATCTGATATTAATTTTAAAAAATACCTCCTTGAGAGTATTTTCTTCTATTTTAAACATGATATACACTTTTTTCGGATTTGGCCCTCATGAGGCCCATAAACCATAACAGTAAAATGTTTTGTTTTACTATTTAATTTATTCCTTTTATTTTTTACATACAATACAGTTAATATGATTTTTGTATTGCAGGGTATATAGCTCCAATATTAAGAAATCCTATCCCAAAAATGTGGTCAAAAATTTCATATACCGTCTACCTTACCCAGTTTCCAGTTTATTTCTACAACGTGGGTACTACAAAACATCCAGATGAATTTGACGTAATTAGAAAACATGTCAGTATAAATATTTATTATTTTAGGTTATAGTAATAAATAGTAATAAATTGAATTAGTTTATAAGAGCTTGCATTCAAAATTAGTTTACCATAATTATAAAAACATGTCGATCTAGCTCCATTGTAAATAAAGCTAACAATCTGATTTCCCGTACTTATTGGAAAAAGTGTTGACCACTACATACCGGAGGCCAAGGACCAGCCGAAGCAATGGACTTTTCCGGAAAGGTCATGGCGACTATTTTTTTGGATTCCCAAGGTGTGATCCTCATCGACGATCTTTAAAAGGGAAAGACGATCATCATCATCATCATCATCAAGGAGAAACGGCCTCGTTCGCAGTGGAAGAAAGTGCTTTTTCACCACGACAATGCACCTCGCATCGTCGTGTCCAAATGAGTTGTACTACAAATTAGTCTCTCATCCTCCATATTCACCGGACCTAACCCCCCAGCGACTTTTTGCTATCCCCAAACCTGAAAAAATCACTGTGAGGAAAGAGATTTGCCTCAAATGAAGACGTCATCGCCGCTACAGATGGCTATTTTGCCGACCTCGAAACATCCTACTTTTCCGACGGCTTGAAGAAACTGGAGCACCATTTGAAAAAGTGTATTGATTTTCGAGAAGGCTACATCGAAAAATAAAAATAAAAAGACTACACCAATACCGTGTTTTCCTTGTCGTTTCCGGAAACATTTCAGGTCGCCCGCGTATTATCAGGCAACTATTAAACTTCAACACTGATTTTCTATACTTGATTTCATTACATTTACTGGTTCATATTTTTGCACAATATGGCATTTGATTCTACTGGAGCATGAGATGGTTGTGCTTCTTTAGAATGAGATTTGTTTATAATGCTGTTCATATATTTTATACACATGCGTATAAAAATAGATGCGTCCAAATACAGTACGATGTTTGCTTCGAAGCTTTTAATAAGGTCACTTAGCGCACTTAAATTTTCAATCTTCCTATATACACACACTTGTCTGAGTTGTATTCCGTAAATCCACATTGGCACAAAAGTTCTTAGAATTTCTTGCTCCAGCAGCTTAGGTTTTGTTTAAAATCACACAGACATTTTTGAAGTTCGCGCGATAATTTTTTCTGAAGGTAATATATTATAATATATAATAATAATAATCATCTATCGTCTACTGTATAATTTAAATTTTTGACCTATTGTACAATTGTGGATAAAATTTTGTACACCACATCCGTTCTGTTCCAATACACTGAAATGAACACATGCTAAATCATTAATGTTGACGATATAATACAGAAAATAACTTAAGTTACTATTTAAAAATACATTGTTATTGATAATCTTTGTTTTGTTTTAGCTGAATTTTCCGGAATTCTTTTGGATTATTGGCTGTTCAATAATTTTGACTCTGCTTATCGAGATGCCATCACAAAACATTAAGGATTACATTTTTAGAAAATCTAAACTACCACAGAACCGAGTGCAAAAGAAAGATAAATGAATTCACCATATTGGAATAACGTGATATACGTTGATCATTTGCTCAATTTTTCTTTGTAATACTCAAAGCTCAAATTTGTAATATTATTTTATATACTTTACAATATTACAGCTATGTTTCCTGTTCATCCTTTAAACTCTATCAATAGTAATGGATTTTCAGAATAGGCGTCACTGTTCTTCTACATTTTTATCGTATAACTAACAACAAATTATATAAGTGGATATAAGGACGCTTAATACTTGAACAATAGCATGAGTGTAATAACACATGGGTGTAATAAATTAAATTTTTAATTTTAAACCGAATAGTTTAGCAAAAATAATGTTAAACAAATACCAACCGCGTAAAAGCTTATGGATAATCGCTTTTCCCACACATTTAACACACCATTGCCGTACTACCTCAGTTAGATAGTACAGCTCATAGTAAGGTGCAGATCGTCATGGATCTTTTACTTACAAAAAAGTACAAATCGTAAAGTGATATTATCAAGGCCATTCGATTCCATCAATTATATATCCTCTTAGGAATAATTGTGAAAATTGGTCCGTCCCATCGTTTCTATACATTTCATTAAATTTGATTGTATCTCACTATTTGAACGTAAGAAGCCAAAAGCTAATTCCAGCGAGGAACGCAATATAATATGTACCAGCGCAAAAGAGTTTTGCGCAAACAATAACGCAAATGAGTCAACGAGTAGGTTTATCATGTGCAACAACAAGAAAGGTTTTAAAAAAGATACGCGTTCATCGTGCTAACAAAAAAATGATAGTCATTAGGTAATTCGGTTTTGTTTAGATCCTATTGAAACATGAGTACGAATAAAGATTTTGTAACAAACATTCAATGCACAAACAATTCAACATGTTTCTTACATGTCGCACATAATCCCGTGCAAGATTGGTATCATCAATAGTACACCTATATACAATACTCCCACAAGTTCAATGTATACTGCCATACTAAGAAATAATATTATTGATCCCCTTTTTTAATAGACAGCGTAACCCCCTTACTCAGTTTCGCTAGACAACTTCACACATCTATAAATTACAATCAGTTAACTGCTTGAGACCAGTACAAAAATAGACTTAGTTTTTGTTCTAATGACAGGCTCAAGTGATTATTGATTATTCAAAATATTAGGAAAACAGAAAAACGCAGCTTCCAAAACCAAATTATGGGCATTTCGTATAAATATAAATGGCACATATAATCGAGAAAACACTATTTCATAACGTAATTGTGATGTAGAAAACAATGTAGAGTGTTGTGTATCCATATAATAGATTGACGCGCGTCACTCGCATTGATGTACACTACCGCTCAAAAGTGTTTAGGCATCCCTGTTTTCATGGATTATTCATATAGTATTATGTTTACCAAAAAAACATTATAATAAAATGAAATACGTATTTAAAATGTAGTTCAGTAAGATAAACACCCATTATATCGCATAAGGTTTACTATGACTTACCTGCACTTGGTCGGATTACCATAAACTGTTTATTGCGGTGCAATTACAATAACAATCCCTCTGAATTTACTGGGTAAATTTAGTCATCTGTTAGATTGTAGGTAATAATGTTTAAATTACCTTCCTAGAAGATTATAGTGAAATCTGTAACCTATGGTCAGTTGCAGTGTGGTATTTACTCTATTCACGTCGTGAGCGAAATATCGTGTGACAATTTTCTAAAATACCTCCGCGAAGAGTGGCATAAGTAATCGACATATTGCCAAAAAGATGAAAATACAACACGCTACGGTTGACTATAACGGAAAAAAATATCGGGAAACTGGCAGTTTTCTTAATAAAAGACGGAGTGGAAGGCCAAAAGCGACAACATCTGCAGATGATCGCAGAATAGTGGTTACCAGCAAGTTAAATAGACGCAAAACAGCCCCGGAAATCACCGCAGGATTAAATATTGGTCGCTAAAAACTAGTCAGTGTTTCTACAGTCAAACGTCGCCTAGAGAAAGCCGGGCTCCATGGACGTATTGCGATGAAAAAGCCATTACTACGCAAACAAAACAAGCAAAAGCAACTTAAATGGGCTCGTGAACACCAACACTAGACCATAGAAGAGTGGAACAACGTCCTATGGACGGATGTGTTTGAGCTGTTCGGAACCTGAAGACGCATATTCGTAAGAAGATCTGTGGATGAACGTGCCAGAGAAGAGTGTATTGCTGCTACCGTGAAGCATGGTGGAGGTTCTATCATCATTTGGGGCTGTTTTGCTGGCACTAGTGTAGAGGACATTGTGAAAATTGACGGTATATTAAGAAAAGAAGGCTACCGCGAAATTTTAGAGAACCACGCAATACCTTCCGGAATTCGACTTTTGGGTCAAAATTTTATCTTTCGGCAAGATAATGACCCAAAACATTTCTCTAAATTATGTAAAGACTATTTACGCCATTTAGAAGAGGAAGGAACTCTCAAAATTATGGAATGGTCTCCCCAGAGCCCCGACTTGAATCCAATCGAGTTACTATGGGAAGAACTAGATCGGGAAGTACGGAAATCGGCTCCCACATCAGCTACTAACCTGTGGAACACATTGCAATCGAGTTGCACCTCAATAACACAAGAAACTCTGGCAAAACTTATTGCGAGAATGCCTCGATTGTGTGCTGCAATTATTAAATCAAGAGGAGGTCACATAGATGAAAGCAAAATTTAAATTAAACGTTTTAATTTTCACATTTATTTAATATATTTTTATTCATGTACGTGCATCTGTACATAAAAAATAAATAGTATTAACATTTTTGCTGAGTTTTTATACATTTTTGCTGTCCGTGAGAGTGCCTAAACACTTTTGAGCGGTAGCGTATATACACATTAGTGTTGAGCGATACCGTGATTTATAAATCACGTCGTGAATGGTGATCGTGATTTATAAATAACGGTGCTTTTAAACGGTGAACGTGATCACGTTTATGAGTCATATATGTATATCCAATATAGTGTATCGTAACGAGATACAGTCGAATGCTAAGATATTTTCGATTGTTTGAATAAGCTTTGCTATCCGGATGTCGCGTAAGCATCAGTCATTAATTCTAATGAAAGCATTTATACATTTACAAAAATATTTTTGAGAAAAGACAATTGCAATTTTTGTCTATTTTTTTGCATTTGCAAGCCGAGTATTTCGTATATTACATGGCAAGAGGGTATGTCTATTTTGCGGAGTGTTCAGGCTACAACACACATTTTAATTATCGTTATGCCATATATTTCTTATATATTCAAACACAATAATCTTTAAAATTTAAATACTCGAGAAATTATAAACGATGACAGTAACAAAAAATATATAATTGCAAATACGTGATTATTCACCTAATAACGTATTTAGTTATTCACAAACTAAATAATTGGAATGATTTTCGGAGAGAATTTAGTAGTACCTTTATACATGAGAAGAATTTAACCACCTTATGGCAACAAATGTGTTCAAGAGTTCAACAGCCTAAAGAAGAATTAAATGTTTACTTCCATGAGAAAATTAAATTATGTCGGAGCTAAGATTAGAATTTGATGAGCAGAAAGAGCAAGTTGCCGTAGGATTATTCTCAAGGGAAATGGCATCTATGATTATGACAAAATCACACCTTGATGTAGATGATTTATATAAGGATCTTGTTACATATAAAAGGATCATTGCAGGAAGAAAACAACTGCAAACAATACAAAATACATTGAGAACGCACAACACTACTACAGCTCAACCTCAGAAGATCAGCCATGATGCACCTCCAAAGCAGAAAGTAAGTGCGGCACGTTGTTACAACTGTAATGAAGAAGAACATATCATCAAGCAGTACACCAAGCCAAGAAGAGAGCAGGGATCATGCTTTACATGCGGAGAAGCTTCACACAAGTACAGGGATTGTCCAGGACATAGAGAACAACAAAATTCTGCTGTAAATATTGTGCAACCCTTAATTGTAAACCTATACATTGTAAGTTTGAAATTTATAATTAATGATGAGGATTGCTCTGTTACATATTTAAGTGCTCTTATTGATACAGGGTGTCCGATTTGTATTATAAAACAAAAATATGTTAAAAGTTATACACCTTCATGATAATAATTTAATCTTTACTGGTATAAACGGATCAAAACTAAATATATTAGGGATATTTCAAGGAGATGCATTAGTAAATGATATTGCAGTTAACATTAAATTTTATGTTGTGCCAGATAATACAGTGTCTTATCCAGCAATATTAGGTAGAGACTTTTTATCTTTAAAACCATTAAAGTTCCTTTTGATGATACTGTTAAGATTGAACAAAATTGTTATAATAATGATGAAGCAACCGAAATTATGTCGATTCTCCAAGTAGGGTTTCAGAAAATTTAAGTGTAGATCTTAATCTAGATCATTTAAGTGCACAAAGATTGCATGATTTATTTCTAGCCAAATATATTAACCCCGACAGACCTACTGAAAGTTAAATATGAGTTTAAAATATCGCTTATTCTGAACCATTCACCATTTTCTCATAGACCTAGGAGATTGTCTCAGATTGAGAGGAAGCAAGTTAGTGTTATTATTGATGATTTATTAAAACATGGTGTAATTGAAAGAAGCTATTCTGAATATAGTAGCCCCATCGTTTTAGTTCCGAAGAAAAATCAAAACTGTCTCAGAATGTGTATTGACTATAGACAATTAAATAAAATTACTCTGCGCGATAATTTAAATTTTAATATGTATAGACGATATTTTGATACCAACTCAAACCATTGAGGAAAATTTAGAAATTCTTAGTGAAGTACTCACCATACTTGTCCAAAACTGTTTAGAACTCCGATTTGATAAATGTTTATTTTTGTATAGGAAAATAACTTACCTGGGATACGAAGTAAATGTTGAAGGCATTAGACCGAGTAAGGATCATACTGATGCTACAAGAAATTATCCCATCCCTAAGAACGCCGAACAAGTACAGAGGTTTCTGGGATTGACCTCTTATTTTAGGAAGTTCGTCGAACTCTTTTTAATTTTAGCTGCGCCACTATATAAATTAATTAAGAAATCCACAGACTGGAAATTTGGAGATGAAGAGATGCACGCTTTCGAAATTTTAAAATCCAAACTTGCGGAGAAACCTGTATTGGCTATATACTCTCCTGAAGCGGAAACAGAGTTACACTGTGACGCCAGCACGCGAGGATATGGCTCAATTTTGTTACAGCGCCAAGCTGATGGTAAAATGCACCCCATTTTCTATTTCAGTAAACGAACCACTGATGCGGAATCTAAGTATAGCTCGTAGGAATTGGAATGTTTAGCTATAGTTAATTCGTTAAAACGTTTTTATGTATACTTACATGGCTTAAAGTTTAAAATTCTAACAGACTGCGATAGTTTACGGTTGACGCTTAGTAAGAAGGACATTGTACCCCGAATTGTGAGATGGGTAGTTTATCTACACAACTTTGATTACGTAGTAGAGCACCGTCCTGGTAACAGAATGGCTCATGTGGACGCCTTAAGTCGTGCTCATGTATTAATATTAGAAGAGAATACATTCGAGCAGATACTTGGTTTGAAACAGACAACCGACCCGAAGATCAAGGAGATAAAAGAACAATTATTGATAAAGGAAATGCCGTTTTACAAGTTAAGAAATGGAATGGTATTTCGGAAAGACAAGAAGAAGCTGACGTTCTATGTACCAGAAGAGATGGAGCAAAATGTTATTCGTACTGTTCATGAAGATATAGCACATTTGGGCGTAGAAAAGGTAACAGAATATATTAGAGAAACTTACTGGTTCCCGAACATGAAAGAGAAGGCTAAGGCTTACATAGATAACTGCTTAAAGTGCATAGTGTATAATCCGAAGTACGGGCCAAGAGAAGGATTGCTACATAATATTGACAAAGGTAATAAACCTTTTAATACACTACGTATTGATCACTTAGGCCCTTTGAAAAAGTCTAAGCAATATCATAGGCACATCTTAGTAACAATTGACGCTTTTAGTAAATTCATTAAACTCTTTCCGTGTAAGGGCACTACCAGCTGCGAAACCGTTATACACCTGCAAAATTATTTTACTATGTACAGTAGACCTCAACGAATAATATCAGATAGAGGTACGTGCTTCACTTCTGCCGAGTCTAAAAGATTTATAGACGGAAATAACATTAAACACATTTTGATAGCGACCGGTGTGCTACGAGCAAACGGTCAAGTAGAAGTGATTAATAGGATAATAACGCCTATGTTAGCAAAGCTGTGTACACATAAAAAGAATTAGAATAAAATGTTACATAAAGTCGAATTTGCACTTAATAATACAGACAATTCATCACACAATTCATCGACAAAGGAAACGCCTAGCAAACTTCTGTTTTGTGTGCCGCAGACAGGGCGTGTTAGCGACGAGTTAAGGCAAATATTACTTGATAGCTATGGAAATGAAAGAAATTTAGAAGCTAGAAATGAAGCAGAAGAAAATATTAAGAAACAACAGGAGTACAGCAAAGCCTATTATGATGGTAAACATAAGGATGCACTAACTTATCAATAGGTGATCATGTAGTGATTAAGAATTTTGACAACACTCCAGGAGTAAATAAGAAACTAATACCAAAATTTAAGGGACCGTATGTTGTGAAGAAGGTCTTGCCTAATGATCTGTATGCAATAGGAGATCCTCCCGATTTTCAGAATACACAGATACCGTTCGATGGTGTTCTCGACAGCAACAACATTAAGGCTTGGAGCAAACGCATATAACGCCTGATGTTTATCTTTGCTTAAGGTAACACGTCTATTATGAATCCTTTTGATTTAATTTATGTCATTATGTTTAGAGGCGCATTTCTTGTAATTAATCATGCACTTATGAGTACTTATCTTGGATTTTATGTCTTATCTTATGTTGTATGTCTTAAGCTTATGTTCTGTGAATGTTACGAAGTACCTTATGCAGCTGTAATACGTTTATGTATTATGTACCTTATGTAGTTATATTATGTTTATGTGTCGTTATGTACCAATGCATTATGTATTTACATTATCGTTATGGTTTCCGTAGTACGCTTATGTAGAATAAGATCGAGGGCGATCTAATAGTCAGATTGGCCGAGTTTTTAGGGTATACTTTTAGGATATAAATTTACCGCGTATTACGCCACCTGGTGGTGGCGTAGGGAAGAAAAGAGAGAAGGTCACGGGACGTGATTATTATGTGTAGACTTATGTGTTATGTATTGTAATATTTTATGTAGTTTACGATATAATAAAGAGGATAATAAATATCTACGATATCACGATATTCCACGTATTCGCTGCCAAATCACCGATCACTGCTTTCTGATATTTGAATCACAGTGAAAAATTCATCGACGGTGAAATATCGTCCACCACTAATACACATTAGTACCGATGTTTGTATATAGTAATATACATGCAAAATGTGAAGTGTAAAAGTATATCCGCTTTAAGAATAAATAGTTTTAGTTTGTCTTATAAGTTGCAATGTCACTATTGTTTTATCCCGTTCAAATAACCAAATAAACTAACAGTGGGTATAGGCCCAGGTAGTCGCTAAGTGCAAGTAAAGAAGGCTAAAAACAAAAACAAAAGTTACAAGGTTATGGATATCGCTTGAAAGTAAGTGCTTCTGGTAACTATCGTATTGAGTCTCTAAAAACGGGATACTTGGAAATTACAAGTACAAGAAATGGTTTATGGAACTATGTAAATGGTAAAACAGTGAGGCCCATAAATGAAGGCCCTGATGCAGAAAAATGGGACCAAGAAGATTCAAATGCTAAATCTGAATTAATCTTGATAATATCTTCCATTGAATTGAAACAAATAAAGAACTGCAAGACTTCAAAAGACTTATGGGACAGATTAAGTAAAAATATTCAAGCAAAGGTCCAGCAAGAAAAGTTACCCTCTTAAAACAATTAATCTTACATAAAATATAGGTGATATTTCACTAAAACTGGAGAATGCTCTATTTGTTCCCAATTTAAGTACAAATTTAATGTCAGTAGGAAAAGTTACAGATAGAGGTTTTGATGTAATATTCAGTAGAAATATTGCCAAAATTGTAAATAAAAAGCGAAATGTCATTGTCAAAGTACAAAGGTCAGAAAATGGTCTGTATTACATTAATACCACAAATTCGAATGAATCTTCATATTTTTCTGCAGAAGTGAATGACCTGGCATAAAAAATTAGGCCACTTGAGCGAATCAGATACCTAGCATTAAAATGGCCTTGACTTTAATCCGTCCAGAAAATTAAATGACTGCGAAACTTGACTGAAAGGAAAGTTTTGTAGACTACCTTTTCCAAAAGACTCTTCAAAATGTAAAGAACTTTTGTGTATTATCCATTCAGATGTTTGTGGACCCTTTCGCTTACCGTCGCAAGGGGGAGCTAGATATTTTATCACATTCACCGACGACTATTCTAGATATACAAAGATATATTTTTTAAAGCACAAAAATGAAGCTCTAGAAGTATTTAAAACTTACAAAAATGAAGTAGAGAACAGTACAGGAAAGAAACTAAAATATTTTCAGAGCGACAACGGAAAAGGGAAATATTGTAATACAGAATTTGATGCGTTTTTGAAACCATGTTGAATCCAAAGAAGACTTTCAGCTCCATATACCCCGCAACAAAGCGGTCTAGCTGTGACCGCACACTCTTAGATAAGGCAAGATGTCTTATTTTAGATGCCAACCTACCCAATATTTTTTGGACCGAAGCAGTTTAATACTGCAAACTATCTTACAAATAGATCGCCATCACGAGTTCTAGATGAAGGGAACCCTATTTAAAAGATGGTGTGAAACAAGGCACCGTCTGTCAGAGATTTACACACATTGGGAACTAAGGCATTTGTCCATAATAAAAACCCAAACAAAGATAAATTTGCGCCAAGAGCGAAAGAAAGTATCTTCATGGGATATTCTGACATTTCTAAGGCAGGTAGAATATAGAAATCATCGAAAAATTACTATCAGTCATGATGTAAAAGTATTAAACAAATTTGACCATGAATTCTCCGCGTTTCCCGTTTCTGAAGTTGTGGACGCTTCGCTGATCGATACCACTTACCGCTCCAGCTCGGCGCAAAGATTTGGAGAGGCCAACAACAGAAAGTAGGACCTGGAAGCACGGTCAAGGAAAGCAACCCATGTAACCTCTTTTTTTTTGCTTTGTGTTAATTAATTCATCTGTTTTAATTATGACTTAAATACTTTGAGCGATTTTTTGTTGATCGCATAGTAAAATTAAAGTAAGCGCCGCTGAATGGCCAAAAATTGTAAACTTTGTATTTTGATTAATTTTTTTTAAACCTTATAACCAATTTCATACAGTTTAACCATATTTATATGTATGTTAGTTATGTAATTCACTTTGTGAACTGATTGGTATGCATACTTATTGTACATACATATGTACACTCTGTTAATTTTTAAATGCGAATCGAAGCGACGTTCGAGGTAGGCAACCAATTTAACAAGCAGTGCATAGTAGTGATGCTTAATCTTAATTTTTTTTTGACTGTTTAATAATTTTTATTTCATGATGAAGTGTATTTTTTTTTCTTTTTACTTACAATAAAATATATGTAAAGCGTTGAATACAATTACAACAAACCGTTACGTGAAGATTTGACAAAATAATCAAAATGGACAATGATGACAGAACGTGTGACTGAAAGAGACAATCACTTGAAAGAGAGGGATTCGCTTATAGCTATAGATTCTAAACTTTTTGTGACCTTGAGCAAACTAATACGTCCGTAAATAGGTAATTGAAGAAAAGGAATCGTTAGTGTCTAAAGAAGTGGAGAAGTGGACGCTCGTCAAACAGAATATAAAATACCACATAAAAATCCTAAAAGTATTCTATATTCATTTGAACGAATTTATTACTTACCTAAAATTCTTTTAAAATGTCAAAAGTTAATTAATAATGTATATATAAACTCCGTATATACATATTAGTGCATTGCTGTTGTATATATACATATATATGTATATATATACATATTGACGTATATTGTAATGATATGAAATATTGTCTGTTAATTATCAAAGAATTTTTCAAAATTTTACCTATTTCAGATATTTTCTCGTCACTCTTTGGTGCACGCCGTTATTTTTTATTATGGTTGATGTTATAAGTTGGAGGCAAAGTAACGTTAGTACTGTCTCTTTATGAATTTTTAACACAGAGATTCAATCTGTACAGGTTTCTTTCTAAAGTTTTACAGATATCTACTTTGGATATTCTTTATTAACTTATAACTCACAATTTTCATGTTACAAAAGTCGCTTCAACAACACTTGCAGAGGAGACGTAAACTTTACTATCGTTTATTATATATATCGCTTTTCGTGAACATAATTTTTTATATACAAATAAATTCTTTCAAATTCATTCTTAAAAGACGTTTAATATACTGTACTCACACATTTCTATCACATTGTATAAATATGCACTATTACGAAATTATATTTATAATCATAATTTCTCGTACGACGGAAGGATGGCACCACTGGCAGCATTTACCTTTATAATCTCACTCATATAAAGTATGTGTGTACTGTGTGGCGTACCATATAGGCAAACAAATGTGTTGCTATGGATATTGAAATATATCGTTTCAGAGTCACATGTTGTCATCGTTTCCTTAGAATAATTAGATATTTTTTCAAATAACTCTTTAATTTACAAAGATATTCGTTTATATCCATCCATAAAGTGTATCAGCAGATAAAAAAAATAAATAAAATCTGAAAGTGCCGGACACATATTTTAGAAGCCGAAGACCAGTCCATCTTAAAGGCGAGAAATCACATGCGAATGAGTACGATTTCAAAGATTAAAGGCGTCGAATCTTCTTAAATTCCTCAAAATTATTTGTATCTATTGCTCTCATTTTGTTTCGCATACTAATTAGAATATTTAAAGATTAGCTAGACGGGGATAGCCTTAGGTTTTCTGTAAAAAAAACATTTTTTTTTGTAAAAAAGTGGTGTATATTTATTAATTTATGAATATATTTATCTTTTCAACTTTACATTTGGTTATTTTAATTAGAAAACATTATCATTTAATTTAAAAACAAATAGATCAAAATTTGAAATCAAAGAACCCATTAAAAAAATTAAAGAGCCCGAGATTTTCCACCACAATATGTAATGGTCTATAAAGACACATTGCTAAAAATATGCAAATAACAACGAAAATGTAAATAAGAAATAATTATTAATAGATAAATAAAATTCTTGGCAAAAAACAATATGCCTCATATGGCTTAAGCTAATATAAAACAGGAACATGATAACCATACGTGTGACTGACAGAGAGGAGGTATATTGTTTTTGGATTTTTAGTTCATAATGCAGAGTTGTTTTTTCATTTTTTTTTTAATTACAATTAAATATATGTAATTAAAGTGTTAAACATAATCACAAGAAAGGGTTACGTAAACATATCAGAAAATAATAAATGGCGGCTATGATAGCAATGCGTGTAACCGAAAGAGATAGTCACTTAAAAGAGAAGAGGAATACGATACTACTCATAATATGCATTCTCTGCGAAGGGTTCGTTTATAGCAAGTATGGGCAACCTTTGACATGTTGTTGGAATTATTGGGTTTTTCAAAATGTCTCGCGGGCCGGATCAAATCTTACAGCGGGCCGGTTGTTGCCCGCATATGGTTTATAGTAACGGATTTTTAAACTTTTGTGACGTTGAGTTCTATGCAATAAATTAATACGTCCGCAAATAGGTAATTGAGGAAGTGGAATCCTTTTCCTTAAGAATTGGATTGTCGCGCTTGTAATGCACAATATAAAATACCACACAGAAATACTGAGTATTCCATATTTATTTCACGGAGTTTATTACCCGTATATACACCTTCATAAAATTTCTTGAAAATATTAAAAGATTAATAAGATAATTAAAAAAATTAACTAACCAACAATTGTCTTCCTACTACATCCACAAAGACTGTTTCTAATGTTTGATGTAAATAAATTCCATCATTTATGCTGGAAACCGCTATAGTGCCTAGTGTCCGGACGATGTGTGACGATGAGCCGCTAATGTTTGTTTAAGACAATAGTGCGATACATACATCGCCTTTAGTTAGAGACTGGCTCGAAGCCCATCTGCAATTCACCCTTTTGGATTGACCCGCAAAGTCTCCTGATCCGAATCCCATAAAAAAATTTGTAAAATTATAAATCGATGGGATGATTTTCGTGCAGCGTCTCAAGAGCAAAATTCAGATCTACTTTATGAACATGCAAGTAGAGTTTGGGTCCTCCCCCTCAGAACCGCAAGGATCTGCGACGAACTCGTGGGCTCAATTGAAAGAAGATTACGAGATGCCACGTCCAACAATCTCTTTTGGACGAAATATTAAATGTTTTCCCCTTTATCTTAATTTCTGTTTTTTCAAGTGATTGTCTCTTTCAGTCACACGTACTGTCATCATTGCCCGTTTTTATTATTTTCTCAAATGTTTACGTAACCGTTTGTTGTAAATGTATTTTAATTACATATATTTTATTGTAAGTAAAAAACAAAATATAACACTTCATCCTGAAATAAAAATTGAAAAATGCTAAAAAAAATTCTAGATTACGCATCACTACTATAGACCGCTTGTTAAATTGGCTGCCTACTTCCAACGTCGGTTCGATTCGCATTTAAAAATTAACAGTGTGTACAGTGAATAGAATTGATGAAAATATATATCACTCATCATACATTAACATTGCAATCTATAAAAATGAGGTAAAAATGTGTTTCCATTACAACTTTGGAATGTGATGTATTTAAGGAATCAACAAACAAATTTAGATCGAGAAGAGAAGTGAAGGAATTATTATTCAAATTTAAAGTGAAAGTAAAGAAAAAATTATTAATTGCGGTAATTTGACGATAAGTTAGTGAAATACTGATTTAAAGGTTTAATTGATGAACAATGCTCGGTGGTTAAATAAAGTAACACATTTTAAAAGACGTCTCATAAGAAGGTAATACGAAACCGTTGCAAGAACATGAAACAGATTTCTTCATTGATTTGCCTCGTCAAGCATTTTGTTCTAGATTAAACTTAAACACATTTCTTTAGAAATTCTTGTAGCGAGTAAACTATATTTGCACCGATAACAGTATACATTCAATGAAATTTCTATAGTTCCATATACATAATTTTTCTAAACGTAAAGAAATAGCAGACATTATTTTGCCAATATCACAACTGTTAAATATATAGAGGAAGTATCTGCCGTATGAACGTCTCAATACGAGCGAAATTTTTATAATTCCACGGTCAGACAGACATTCCACAAAATCAGGCATTACCTGTCTGTGTATTGACATCTTAAATATATATTGTAAAGGGATTTTTCGAGACCCCTGTTCTCCTCAAGAACATGTCCATTTTTTTATTGCATTTGTTAAACTCACCTTTAATTTTGCTCATTTATCGTAATTGTAGTTTTCTTTAATTTAATGGTATCGTTAGGGAGAATGCAAGATCGGAATCCGTCTAACACTAACCCAACCTCCCTCTCGTATAGGACTTTAACATTATAGTTAATCACTAAATATCTTAACGTAGGGCAATTTACAGTTTTCTTGCGATGTATTTGCATTTTTTTTACAATCTCCCAAAATTACCTTTCGTCCTTATTATGCTGAAAATTCCCTTTCTCGTTAAAAATAAAAATCCCTTAAACAACAGGAGACGAAAATAAAGAAATTATACTATCAGAAGTCTATATCACAAAAGTAAATCTAATTAATGTAAAATTGTATACAAATATATTTAACACACACGCATATTCACACCGCACTTAGCGAAGATCGCATCCAAGGCCTACATCTCCATCTCTGGAAACACATAGGAGATGTTTTGGTTGCCATGATGACAATAGACACGCGGGACAATTGACTAATAGCGTCCATATTAGTAAACTGAGCAACAGAGTTTGTGAGCTCCGTATTTACCGAATTTCGCATATTATCGTGAGGAAAGTACCTCAAAAGTTTTATAAAGTTGTAATGGACTTGTCACCACATTTAAATAACCGTATATCGAGTGAAACACCGCTGATCCAGCAGAGCATCATACAGATTTAATTAGCTAGCTAGGTATTTTGTCACACCTTCCCGATGTAAGTGATATATTCTAAATTTGTCAATATATTGTTAATTTCTTTTTTCCTATCTAATCTACTTTTCATTCAATTCATTTAATTTCATTAACGTCTCCTAAATTCCATTTCAAAAGGCAAAATCCCTGATCAAAGAACTCACTACGTATCATTTTCGAAACCTGAGAGAACAATTCACTACAATATATATGGTAGGGGTCTCAAACCCTATAGAGCTATAGCTACTCGAATGCGCTCATCGGTATTTCGATTAGCCTCTTCAGGTAATGTAACCACGCAACAAATATAATGTAATTTACATTTATCAGACGTGTACAACAAATTTTATTCTGCAGTAAACGTTTTCGGTGGCTAAAAAAGGTTTCAAAACCACCCTTAAAAGAGACGCATAAATAGGCATGACTGAAATTTGCTTAAGATCATATGAGGTAGGAACATGAGTGGAACAAGATATACATATTTTCTGACGAGAAGAAATTTAACTTGGACGGACCCGATGGTTTCAAATATTATTGACACGATTTGCGCAAGATTAAAGTTGCGATAAGTTGAGATTTTGGTGGCGGTAGTGTAACTGGTCTGGGCGGTTTTTGCCCATAATAATAAACCCCCTACGCGAATGAATTTTAATTCTTATGTACAACTTCTAGAAATAGTTCTGATAGACATTAGTGAAAAATTGCCGACGCGAGATTGTATATTTTTGAGCAAGCAGCTTTTCATAAATCCAGAAAAGTAAAGGAGTGGTTTCAGCAAAGGGAAATTTATTGCAATAGCCTCCGAAAAAGGTCCTGGAAGCAATGGAGACTGACACCCCGCAACAGTTCGCCAGCGCAACGAAGCCGTCATACGTCGCCGCTGTTAAAAAGAATGTGGCGAAGAAAAATAAAACGTCTAAGAAGGGCAACACTCCTTCGGCACATTGCGGCCCCAAAGTCTCTCCCAAGAAACCTGTCGAATCCCCGCCCCCGACGAAACCATCTCCGGCAATCGTCAAAGAGGTAGCTGACTACGACGCCTCCGAAATAACTTGTTGCGCGAAAATCGAGGTGATGGGCACTCTGAGCCAGCTGATGCCACTGATGCAAAATATCAACTAATTCAAACTATTTGAAGTCGCAGCATCCTTGCTGTCCAAGTTACTAAAATGCAGATCGCTTCCAGAGGCTGGATTGTTACTAGTCAAGATACATCATACAAGACATCATGGCAATATTCACCAGCAATGAATAGAGAAAGATGGAACTAGAAGAATTCATCCACAGACACCATCTGGACGCAAACTCATATCCGAGCAAAAGCCGGTTGCTGAGGCTCTCGCTCCCGAACTACCGAGTGTACCGAACCGAGAAGGACGGCGCCCGAGGAGGGGGCACCGCCATTCTGGTCAAATCCTCCATCTACCGCCACGCTGACCTGGCGCTGGAACTCCACAACATCGAGGCCTCACAGTCAACATGGCAAGCGACCCGGTCAAACTCATCGCCGTGTGCAAGGCGTCCAACAATCAGCTATTGGAAGATGCCCTGTCGGAGATTTTCGACACCCGGAGAGCAGTCACTCTCGCCGCTAATCTCAACGCAAAGCACAGGACCTGGAATTCGAGGATGACGTCACATGCCTGCGTCGTTTTGCCAACGACTACCACCTTCTGGTAGACGCTACTGTCGAGACCACGACATTTCCTCCCAACGGACAACATGGCGTCCTGGATATCGTAGTGATGCGAAACGTGATTCAATTCCACCGGCTCACCATTCTATACGGGAAAATGAGGAACCCTCCTCACAACGTTCCGCATCGTAGCCCGGTTTCATGGACCACCCCAGCCTCAGATACGCAACAAACGCCTCATTTGCCGTCAACTCCAGAGCATTCATTCCCCAGGGAAGTGACAGACCTGATACGGAAAGGGAACCGGCTTCAAAAACAGTGTCAAAGAACTCTCCACCCCCTTCTCAAGGAGGAGTACAATCGAATAACGAGACGGACCAAGGCCGCACTCGACGAATTCCACAATCAACGTTGGGACAATTTCATGATCCATTCCGCATTCGCAAAAGCAGTAAAAGTCATGAAAAAAACAGCGAGCTCCCTACCGCCGATCTATGGGGCGCGCGGCGTCGCCTTCACCACCGAGGACAAGGCGAAAGCGTTCGCTGAAACCCTCCAGCAGCAATGCAGTCCCGTCTACGAGAACGCGAACGTCAACCACACGTCACCCGCTACGACGGACATCGTTCGAAGATGTAAAGGCCATCATCCGACCGGACAAAGCTCCTGGACAGGATGGCATTACCTTTTGTGCCCTCAATGCATATGACAAACATATACAACACCATGCTTCACTTGTGACACCTCCCATATCTATGTAAACAAATGGACATGGTCATGATTCCCAAACCCGGACAACCCGAAGGGCAGCGGTCCACAGTCAAGAATACCACAGGAGGAGTGTCACAAGGATCAACGCTCTCACCCCTCCTGTTCAGCATTTACGCCAGCGATATCCCAACAACCGCGTACGTCAACTTGCCGATGCACACGGACGCTGTTTGCATCTTCCTGAGATCCCGGGACGCCCGGATAATCAGTCGCCGTTTCCAAGCACCCCTCGACACTTTGCAGGCCTAGTACTCAAAATGGAGAATCACCGTTCATCCAGGGAAAAGCACGGCCATGCTTTTCTCGAGGATCACACAGAATTCCCGAGTGAACTGGGAAGCTCATATACATCGCATCAGCGATCGCAGACGACAAATTTGTGAAATCCTCTATCTGATTGAGCGAAACAAGCTCGATCTCACACACAAGATCCGGATCTACAAAACCATTAGACCAATAATAACGTACGCATCGGCCGTATGAGCAACCGCTACGACCACCCACATACGTGAACTTCAGACATCCATTCTACATGAAGACGCCGGAATAAAGTCGCTCATGGACTTCGACCCAGCAATGGACGATTGGAACCCCCTCGTGTCGATGTCTCAGGACAATGACCCCATGATCCCCTGGAAATACCCTCGACCAAGATTACTCATCATAGACCACCAAGACTGACGCGCCCTACTTAACTTTGATATTTACATTAGATGTCCTAACGCTACAGAAGCAGATCCGAATAAATAAATGCTTTAATTATTTTATTACATTATAATTTTATCGCAGATATAATACAATAAAAACTACGTGTCTTCTCTACTGCTTCTTAAAAGTTGGTTTGTCTGTTATCTATATTAAAGGAAACTATAAATAAAGAAAATAAGCTCACTGAAAGGTAAGCCAACAGGCTTATATTAATAAATTGTGAAAATATCTACGTTATAATTGGTGTTTTATTTATTAATGGTACGAAAGTATATACGAAGTACCGCAAGATAATAAGGTATGAAGTGGGTAGGTTAATATGCAGGGAAAATTGGTACTCAAAGGAAGTGCCTAGAAAGAGGTGATACTGCGACAAATTTGTTGGATGAAACATGTAGGGAGCATGATATTGCTTATTCGAAGTCTGAGGATTTATCAAAGAACATTTAGCGGACGAAACTGTGACATGTTTACTTATTGGTGCTGTATTTTTAATCCTAGACCAGGTGCTAGGATCAATTATTTCGCCTCAAACAACACTAAAAATAGCATTAAATAACACTATATTGTCCTAATATTAACAGAAATTAATAAATCGATAAACATGAATTTCGGCTTGGGAGTTAAAGGAAAACAAATTACTGTTTTGTTTGCTTTATTATTATTAAAGTGAGGGTTTTAAACAGCGTCCATTAAGATTTCAACCTTATGAGTAGCTATGATATCCAAAATTCAATTAAGACATGTAAGTACAAATACTTGTTACTATTGGGGATAGTGTTGGTATTGCGTAGTACGGTAAATAGACCATATCAACATTACGGACCCCAAAGTGCGGAATTGAAAACTACACTAGGGTGACAAAATAAAATAGACACTAGATAAAGCGGTATGAATATGTAAACAGCTAAATTCCAAGAACGAATTAAGAACTTTCTCTTGTAGTAGGGTAGGGGTAGATGTATCGGAAGGAATTCGTCATTGTTTAGTATCGTTACAACTATGCCTCGCTTACAAGGTTCGAGTGATATTAGCGACTTTACCCGGGGTCGCATCGTTGGCCAGAGTGAACGCGGCGCTTCGCAACGTGAAATAAGTAATTTTTTTAATATTCCGTTGTCCACAGTTAACCGTGTGATTACACAATTTAAACGCAAGGAAAAAACAACAGTGGAGCCGAGACCAGGTCGTACCGAACCTTCTGAAAGAAGTAAAAGAGTGCTTGTGCGCGAAGTGTTAAGAGAACCGCGAAAAAGTACAGCTGAGCTTGCGGCAACTTCACAGGAAAGTCAGCGCACCGTTCTGCGATACCTCCACAGTGTGGGGATGTATAAAAGGGTGGCAAAGAAAAAACCCGTCCTTGCGGCGTTTCAAAAACGGCGCCGAATGGCTTGGGCAATCGAAATGCGAACGAAGCCCGAAGAGTTTTGGCGGTTTGTCATTTTTTCAGACGAAAGCAGATACTGCCAATTCAGTGATAGTGGTCGCACCTGAGGTACACGTGGCTAATAGTGAAAGTGCAAAGATTAAGAAACAAGGGCCAATTGTAAACAAGAAAAAAAACAGCGGGTATTAGCAACATATGCTGAAGAACAAAAAAGGAGTCATCTCCAGAATATGAATGGAAAGAAGCCACCTAAGATATATGAATGCGAGCAACAATTGGAATAGCATGCTGAATTGGCTGAAAAAATCTCTTCTATAATACTTCGTAATCTATATCTTTTATGTTAGTTAATATTATAATCTATATAACTTCTTACTTTCTTTATATGTTGTTTACATCTTTCCTCAAACTGTATATATGCATACCAGAACATTAGCTAAATAATGCTGCCGTGAGGGTTGTTTTAAATTTGGCATATAGAATAACTACAGCTGTTGTTTGGGCTATTTCCGTCGCTCGTTGAACTTGTATAGTCCGACGTTTCGGTAGTTTCTCTACTGCCCTCTTCAGGGTAGCCCTGAGGAGGGCTGTTGCTTGCTAGAACAATTTCATGCTTCGATGATTTTTTGTCTGACGTATTTGTCTTCCCTATTTTGTATTAGGGAAAGTTGTGACTGGAGATCCAACTCAATTATTATTTCTCGATTTCTGAATTCCATCTAACTTAACCACTAAGCTAATATGAGGCACAGAAATTACTGTGTTAAACTTTATTTTATTTTATTTAAGCTACAATTTTCTGCGCAGAAGGGGATACGCAGTAGGGGAAGCGCAGTAGACCTGCGCAGAAGGAGATGCGCATTGGACCTACGTATGGGGTGGGCGAATGTGTATTTCGCTGATTCTCCTCCATTCTGCGAAGTTGGTCTGCGTATACTTGCTATCCATCTGTCCTCCGCATCGCGGTCGCCGGTCTTCGGCTAATGCTTTCTTTAATCATAGGGAGCCAGACGTTCTTTATCTCCAGTGTATTTTGTACACACAGTTCTTAGTTTTCTGATTTTCGTTGTCGGGCTTTGTTTTTGTTAACTTCGACCTGTTCGTGTTTGAGATTTTGATGGCCGTTCTAATATTATAATCGTTGCCTATTCATCTGATTTTTTCCAGATAGGCCTTTCACGTACGGAGTTGTTGTAGTACATACATGAGGTTGTCATTCTGCACTATCATTTCTACTTGTACGCATTGTGTTCGCCTTCGACGGCGTTTTTTCTGTGTATCCATTTAATTTCAGTGTATTTGTGATGAAGCGGAATTATTCCTCTCTACCTCCGTCATCCGAACATACCTCGCCATACAAATCCATCGCTCTTCGTTCAAACTCTTCCATATAGATACTACCCAGGACCGGCGTCAGAGAAGAGCCCATTGCCAAATTCTTGTTGGTAGAACTTGTTATCGACCTGGAAGTATGTGGTGTTCACGTATGTGCAGAATTTCTCGAGCTTTCGATTGGCCGGAGAGGAGTACCTGGCTTGTGTATTTTAGGTAGCCCGTAAAAATAGGGTGGCTTCGTATGGCATAGTGTTAATTTCTGCCAGCTGAGTTGGTTGGACAGATCTGCTTTATATTTGCTTAGTGTCTAGCAGACTGCCGAAACGTCGGACTATACTAATTCAACGAGCCTAAATAACAACTGTAGTTATTATGAGAATCCATCGTCAACAGTATCACGTCAAGCCCAAACAACAACTCTAGTTATTATGAGAATCCATCGTCAACAGTATCACATTAAGAGTTTGCATATAGAACTGGAATGAATAATAGCCTTTAAAGACTTTATTGTTTTTCGCAGTATTCTAACCTAAAATATTGCACTTTTGCATGCGCTCGAACCAACTCTGAAAGCAGTTATTTCACTCATTTGTTGGTACGGTCAAAATTGCGTTTTTGAAGTCACCTACTGCTCTTTTGTGACGACTGGAACCTTTGGTCATGCAGTCCATTCTTGATTTTCGGAAATGTAGAGAAATCTTCCGGACTGAGCTTCCGATGGTCTAACAATTCGAGGTTTTGTTGCGTTAAAAATTCAATTATCTTGTGTGCTGTTTGCAAACTTGTATTGTCTTAGTGGAGGATGATTCGTCGTTCGGGGTCTGTTTAATCTCAGCAATGACTTACGGAAAACAAATGGTAGATAAATTATTGCTACATGACCTGCTTTCGAGATAAATCTCGCGACCATCTTTTTTGAGACACTTAGAGAACGAATGACTTTTGTCGACTTTTCTTTACATTGAAACACCCAAACAGACGACTGGCGTTTATTTTCTGGGTCGTATGAGTTAATCCAAGCTTCATCACCACTGACGATGTTGTACAGGTTTTTAAAGCTTTTTGACACTAATTCATCCTAGCTGCTTTCTGTTCTTCAATCAACAAATGTGGTATCCAGCATGAAACTATTTTTTACACTCAATCTTTCATCCAAAACTGTTTGAATTGAGGTCGTTGTTATCCCCAATGATGCCTCTATCTTACTATACGCCACATGTCGATCTTCGCTGTTGATCTTACGCACAGCTTTGACGTTTTTTTGAATGACTCTTGGATCATCACTAAGACTAATGCGTCCACTCTTGAATTTTCCATACCAACGAAAAATTGTTGACTGATGTGGTGCTTCATTGCCGAAAACAGAAAACAACTCGGCAAGGCATTCTTCTTCAGATAATTGTCTTCGAAAATTATTGCGCGGAAATACAAGGCATTTCAATGTAAATAAAATCGGTTACTTATAAGCATTTAGTTTACCGTAGATTAGGATGAGGCCGTGAGGCAAATTATCCCAACAGATTACTCTGAAAATGTTAGCGGGTAATTTAAATATCGTTTAGTTGCATATGCATATTTTTAGTCCAGGCTAGATCTATATATAGGCTATTGCTGTTTTAACCATTAATTTTCGCTGAAATTGACTGAAACAGCAATGTACGTTTATACATTAAATCAGTCTGATGTACAAGTATAATTTGAAGATTATATGGTGATAGAAATACAATTTTTTGCTTGCGCTTTCTGCTTTTCAGATATTTGTTCAGACAATAATTTAAAAAATTATCCGCGTTTTGCGCTCTACTATCTCTACCATCTAAATATCTAGATGTACCTTTGAAATAGTTAAAAATGAGTAATCGTAAAAATTGTTTGATCATTTCCTCTGCACCATGTACTTCACATTTATAAAATAATTTAATTTGACATGTGTACAAACTCTCACATAGATAAATAAAAACGTACTACTCGGAATTTGTGACAGTAATCGCATGCAGATATTGTATATGCAGGGCATATTGCCAAAAAATTCTGCATTGCAATAATGTAGTCTTTGCTGTTCACTACATTCAAGATCTGCAATAAAAGTATTGTGAGGTTCATTCATGCGAGCAATGGCACTAGCTTTACATACATCACAATTACCAATAATACCTCTAACATTCTTTAATACAAATTTCACTCCAATATTATTCAAAGTCTAATAAAAAGTTTCAGACAAAAACAATCACCTAAAACCAGGGAAACACTACAATAACCACTTTGTAAAACAAAAATGGAGAATATACGCGCGATAATGGTAACGAAAACGTGGAGCGTTGTTAAACCAAATAGGTGGCAAACACAATGCAATCAACCAATAATGAGCTACCATTTGCCGAGATGCGTCGATCGCGTACGGTTTTACACGAATCAGTCATAGCGCCATTCGTGTAAAATATGTTGAACTAACCGTAGCAACAAACTCCTTCAAACTCTAAATTTCGTGTTCTCATATAACATCGCACCCCATGACTGAAACCAGTGCTATCGGGAAGTGGCTCCCGTACTAAACATTATGGACGGGAATTTGAAAATCGTAAATATATTAATTAAATATCCAGTTTTTGTATTCTTTGAAATAAGCTCGCAATCAAAAAGATATGTATCAAACAAGACATTTATAAAATGTTACTTGAGACACTCCATTGATGACAAGCATACAAGAATACAAAATAAATATCACAATTCTAATAGGTAAGTTGCGGCATTTACAATATCAAAAAAACCAAAACATGTGTAAAAATAATTTTATTACAAACTATATTTATAATTTGGTTTACATAAAAGCATAAACCAAACAGCAACAATTTGAAATGAGCTATTGAAAAATAATATGCTGTATATTGAAATAATTTATTAAAATATGAATACACCTTAAAATACAGTAAAATATTTAATTTATACGTGTGTAATCTGCATCTTACATAAAATTAAATAATTAACGCTGGATGCATAATTATAAATGAGGGAACATAGCAACTAAAATGGTACTTAATATAGTTATTTAACTTTGGTTTTAACATTTTGTGGGATATCCGATATTTTTGCTTTACTCCGCTTTACATCATTCCACAGACGTTCAATAGTGTTTAGATCGGGGCTGCATGAAAACCAATCCAGAACTGTGGCCGCATTACAAGCAAACCAATCCTTTACTGCCCGGGTAGCGTATCTTAGGTCGTTGTCATGATGAAATTTCCAAACAACTGTTAAGTTCTCATCTACATAAGGCAGCATAACATTCCCTAAAATATGAATGTTCATCTGCTGATCCACAATTCCTTTAATATATAATTCTTTCTTCAAACATATTGTTTGCCATCAGATCCTAGACGATTTATTTTGGTTTTGTCCAACCAGAGAACATGTTTCCCATTGCCTTTGGTTTTACTTTCTACGTTTCTTACGTACAACTCCTTCAAATAACTGCACCTTACTGAGACGGCTTTTAATTATTGCAGCAAATATACCAGTGATTCTCCGAATATTTCTCGTCTTATTTTATTAGATCGTAATCGCAGATTCTTTTTTGATAAGCGTACAATTCTTGCATGTTTTAAAAGTTGTTTTACGAGATTTAGTTTTTTTAATGTTTCGTGCTATAGTGTTGCTTATTGTGACGCACAATATGTAATACAATTGTTTTCGAACATTTTACATGCTCAGCTATCTTTTTATATGGTCAGTTTTTCTCAATGACTTTATAATACATTTTTCCATTGTAATCACAGCTTTTACTATTTCCTATATTCACTTACTAATAATAAACATTAAAGTTGCAGAAGTTTTAAACACATTTTTTACATCGTTCTTAATTATACGTCCAAGAGTATCGTAAGAACAATAACAATTTGGTTTTATTTCGTGGAAAAGAGGTTTAAAAACGCATCAATAACACGGTGTACAGAGAATTTTCGAAATTATGTCTTTGAAATGAAAGAAGTTCTATACAGGGAGTATAAAATAAAATCAAATACGTACCTGTCGTTGTTGATTCTCGACGATGTTGTTTTTACTTTATCGGATATTGTGATCAAGGGTATAATAAATTATGATGTAAACACAATAATACAGTAAAAAGTATTTATTCACAACATATTTACAAACAATTCTTAATCTATCTAATCGGTTCTCATGCTTCTTCCTATCGTTTTGGGCATTTTTTTGTTATTCGTATCTTCCAATTCTTTCGCTTTATAATAGTGAGGAGCAACTTCTAGTAGCCACATACTTTGTATTTCTATTACTTGTCGCATAAATTCTTTTGTTGTAAATACAAGTTCATGATACAACACCCATCGAGGTAAATCTTCAAATAAAGCGCTATTTGGATGTATGGTTACACTCTAAAAATAAAAGAACTAGAGATGGATATAGCAAAGTAAAAAATCATAATTCATGATTTTTAACATCAAATGACGATGATCAACAAGAAAAAGCTTTATTTTATTTTAAACTAAATGCAAATAAGATTTCGAATAAAAAACGCGGGCAGTAAAATTTAAATTAAAACAACGAGGATTGAATCATTGATGAACTTTAGAAAACAATCCCATTCTTTGTATGAACATTTGTACTCTATTGCACCTAAGCTGCTATTATATCAATGGTGTTCAAAATAAAATGGTATAATACATACAACAGTTTTCTATTCACCATCATATTAAAGCAGCGTTTTACAAACTATACTCCATAGTATTATATGACTACTCGCAATGTAATGCCGCTAGAACCATACCGATCTTTCTTTCTATACGCTAAAAATAGAGAACCAAATATAACTTATTCGATGATTCTTGATAGTTTTTATGCTTTATGCAGGGAACAAGCAACATTTATTATTCGCTTTCTTGAGTTAACAACTCGTGATACGATTTTTTTTTGAATTATCCAAAGAAATGCACAATCTACGGCAGGTATGTTGGCCTACACTATTTTATATTATGATATATAATTAATAAAAGATAGTAATATAAGTTTTAATTTATATAAAAATAATAAACTTAGTAATATTTAATTTAGTAGTACATTTTTATTTTGATATACAATCGTGAAACTATTTTCTGTTGAGTATTACCTCTACAAAAAATGCACCGGCATCTTAATTTCACAAGTATTGCAGTAAATTTCACATCACACAAATTAATAATTTATTCAGAGCGCAGCGTTTCAAAAGTCCGTGTGCACTTGAACTATTCGTTCTGAATAAATTATAAATTATTGATTTGTGTGGTGTGGAGTTTAATACGAACCTGTGAATTATGCAACTATTCAGTCCTTGCAATCGTTGTGTATGTAAATTTGATTGACTTCTTTGTTGCAGACATGTTTAAAAAAACCTTGAAATTAAACTGTGCCTGAAGACGAGTCCTCTATGGGCTAAAAATCTTCAGCAACCAACCAGTACTCAGTCAATTGAGAATAACAACTGTCACCTTACTTTCGAAGAAGATAGTGCGAATTCCTTTAAATTAACTTCGGAATATCCCGCACAGGGTTTAGTCAAGTAGAAAATGAAGGACGTGTACAGTGTGTAGCAAAGTTTTGCCTATTAATTTTATGTTCCCCTCCAAGCTAGACGACATTTCCACTTGTTGACTTTACGAGTAAAACTGCAGATTATTAAACATATATAGACGAACGCCATACAGTTCAAACGAAATTTATATCTCACATGAATAAAAATATCGAGCATCGTATTTGCTTAATCGTGACTTGGCTCTTGCTGATAAACCTCCCACGCTTGCTGAAACTTCTATAAAACCATCATTAGTGAAGGTAGCGAACTGCATGGTAGACGAAAAATTTTGATTATCAAATAACACTGTATATAATCGAGTTCAGGATTTATCAAACGTTAAAAATATCGTAATTTCCCGTGTCCGTCAAACAAAGTTTTAGCTACAATTTGACAAATCCACGAATATTGCCAGATTATAACATTTGTACGGTACGAATTTTCAGGCTCCTTCCATGAACATTCTCTTTTATAAGCCAATACTGTCCTCAACGAGCAGTAATAAAAGTTCCGTGGAATAATTGCAATGACGGCGCAAAGGTTATCACAGCATATGTTACTGTTGAAGTCGGAATTCATACGCGTATGGATAAGGCTCTGATAAACAGAAAGCGGACTGTCCGCACGGACTGGGCCGCACTGCAATCGCGAACTTTATATTGCGTACTGCTTCATTTTAGATGAAGTTTAGCAAATTTCTATATGACTTTATTTATATATTAAGTGTATACAACATTCCACAAAATATTATAAATAATGAAAAATTTCGAAAGTTTTCGGGGAAATACGTTCGGGAATTGAGATTGCCAACAAGATGTCAATTACAATATAATTTTCATCGTGGGAAAAACACGATTACGGATCAAACAAAGGCAGAGTTAAAAGATTAAAAAATATGGCTAACGGTATATGAAGTAACGGATGTAAGAAAGAATTCTATTTTAAATGTATTAGTGCGCACTTTAAAAAGCGATGAGACATCCTTGCCTCTTCTTTTACGTAATAAAATATTACAGGAGACAAACGTGGACAACTTGTAATGTTATAGATGGGGGTTCGAACATGAAAAGTTACTAAAAGAATCTTATCCTCAATTGCTTCGTACAACGTGTTTACCCCATGCATATCATCTTGTAGCTGAGTTTATTAGAAAGAGTTATTCAAACATAGATCAATTTATAGTTTGAATCAAAAAAGTTTTTATTAAATCTTCAAAACGCATATTGACGAGATGAGGAACGTGACTTAAAGCTACTTTATAATAAGAGAAATTTTTACATGTAATTAAACCTTGTATCTAAAATTTAAATCCGCAAGCCCAAGCAACTTCAGTAAGCCAGTGGCTGGTCTCAAATACCGAAATCGATACTCAAATAGAGCAAATTTCTGAAGATTACTCAATTCTTTTAGATATTATTTCCAAATTAGAGAACACCAAGCTGTCATTACATGAAGCGTTAAATATGTTAGCAGATAGTATAGGGAGGATGGTCTAGGAAGAACAACCGATAAATTGTGTGCGGTTATACAAAATAATAACAGTTACTCGTGCAAAAGGTTTCTAAAAAGTTATAACATCAACATACAACTTTCTTGTTACCGATAAAACCCTTACGTAGGCAACAATGTGGTATTAACACGAGTGTATACATTTATTTCACTATACAAAAACGTTTGGGCTTGGACTTGATATTTATTTTAAAAAATGTAATACCTTCTTACTAATAATTTCATTCCAGGTAACTAGATATAAAAAATAATAATAAAGAAATGCCGTTAACTTCATTAACCACTCTTAAACTTGGGTATATAGACAATAAATTAAATATAATATGTTTATATATTTATTTCCTCACTTCTTAGTTTCCAACAAATGAACATGTGACTGCAGCTCACTTAAATTTAAAATCTTACTTTACCTTTTCCCAACATGCCTTTTACAATTAAGTTGCATCCAAATTTAAATGCCTTTTTCTTTTTCATTATTTTTAGTTATTATTATTATATTTTAAGCTACATTGTTAAAGAATTATGAATCTCATTTTTTTTTGTATATGCCTTCAATATTTCATTAATTTTATTAACTCCATTGTTCTAAATGAAGATCGCAATTAACCAGAAACTATAACTGTACCGAGTACACTTTAACTTTATGAACAGCAATTGTGTCTACCCACTTGATTATGTTTGACTGTCTTATAAGTCCCTCCTTTTGATAATCTTGCAACATGGTAAAAGTATCCAGCGGTAATAGCTTTTTGAATATTATCGGTTTCATTTACATTTGACACCATATCTATTTCGACACGTTGCATTAATCCTACCAATTGTTCACGAACATCTCTTGCACGTCTCATTGACCTAAAAGAATTATTAATTTAATTATAAATTGGTTTAGAAATATATACTGAATTTTAAGGTCGAACAGACTATATATTCCATATATATATATAAACATATGTATATAGTCACGGCACTCTAAGTTCATATGCACGTCATTAACGGGACCTCATACATATAATCAAACGACGTCATGAATATGCAATGCGACCACATAGATAAATTAAAAGTATTTGATATTAGTACACAATTATAACATAATATTTAATAATTAAAGGAAATTTCAATGGATAACGCAGCACACTGTATTTTAATACAAGCGCTCGTTTTAGCAAAGTTAAAAATGTAAAAAAAATAATTATTTACTTAATTATTATATTTTCCATATCGCCGTACTTTTACGTTGCTGTTATTGGCTATATTTGATGAAATACAATGTTGTCGGTTGTCTTTGGTAAACATCAAACGCTTTCCTTGTTTCTTCCTTTACGTTAGTTTGTTTAGTTTTCGTCGAATTATTTCATTGCTTTGCATATCCAAAAGTTCTTTTTAGAATTAGTCGACGTATATTTACGAAAATGCCACGTGCATTGTGTCAACAGGCGAAAGAATTAATCAGTTCGCTGATTAAATATTTTGAGCAAGAATGCAACAACAACGGTCCCTTGTTACTATTGACTGCTGTCAGAGAGGTAGATTATTCTATTCTATTTCTGCATACACGATAATAACGGCATAAAATTGTTGCATTTTAGCGCGTCGCTGCTCCTGCAAACGTGAGTATTTGGGCTGTGAGCAAGATATCAAGCTCGGCAAAGTCGCTGCCAGCATTACCTTCCTACAGCAAGAGCAGAAAGAAATTAAAACCAATTGTGGAGCGAAGCAAATGTGCTAATGCCGATCTATTTTAGGAGAGCACATTACACGTTCATCTCTTTTATCTACATTGAAAGAAGGAGATTTGTTTAGTGGAGGCGTTTCATCATTAGGAGAAGTTTTAAAAAACATTGGGTTTACATGGAAAAAAATGATCCTCGACGAGGACTAATGGAGCAACATTATATCGCACTACTTCGTGTTGAGTTTTTACAACGATACGTAAAGAACATGGGAAGCAATAGCCGACAGGATCCTGTTTACGTAGATGAAACATGTTTTTGTATTTTATGTAATTTCATTTTTTACAGTTTCGAAGCAAATATTTTAATAAAGTAATTCTGATTCATTATGTGTTTTTTTTATTTAATTCGTAAATAATTTGAAATACTACTAATAACATATGTTTTTCCTTCAGGCAAGATATATTTACTTTTCGTAGTTTGAACACTTTTACGTATTGTTAGATGCTTCTTACTAAATTCTGTAGTGCCGATTATTAAAATTTTCTATTTGATATACCATAATAAATAAAGTAATAGAAGTTAGGTTACATTAGTATGTTAGGTTAGGTTTGATAGCGAGTTTATGTGTGTGTATCCGGCAACGGCGTAAAACCTGACGTCACGATTTATTGATGACGTGCATGTGAACTTAGAGTGCCTGGACTATATATATATATATATGTGTGTGTATACATATATATATATATATATATCTGTATATATATACAGAAGTGCACTATTTATATATTATATAATTGTAGCACAAGTCTCAATAAATAAATCAATTTACTAATCTTATAACTAGAGACCGGATTATATGCAAAGAAAAACTGGAATATATGCGCATATATATGCATTAATTTTTGAGAAAATATGCATAAACCTGGGCATATATGCAAAAAAATTGCGACAATATGCAAAATTTTTACATAAAATAAATAAGAGCAGAAATTTAAACATCAACTTTATTGCACAAACATTTTTTACCACATATTTCTAAACCAATTTATAATTAAATGTTTTTCAAAATTGTGTAAAAGAAAGTTTTGCCTTCTATCAGAATACATATATTTCGAAATAGAAAAGCTTCTTTCAACATCCACAGATGTAATTGGTGTATTTTTTAACTTTGCAATACATTCTAAACTAAAATTAAAGTCGAAATCGTTTACTGTTTCACCCTTCAAAATTTTCTTAACTTTCTTCAATTTCAAATACCCCGCATTTTTATTTATCACTTTTTTAAATTTATGGTATATAGAATTACCTATTGTACCCTTAATTTCGACTGATTCCGAGAGCGACATCCCTTGCGTTTCTAGTTTACGAATGGAACTTGAAACAAAGCTATAATTTGACTTAATATACAAAAGTTTTGTAGCAATTCTGTTGATGTTACTATCTTTTTAGTTTTCTAGAGGAATGCAGCCAGCAGTGTTTCAAGAATTACATTTTTTATTCCTTCAAAATTATCGGCGTAAAAAATTGCAGCGTCTTACCATGTACCCCATCTCGTAATAATCGGTTCAGGAGGCAACTTAACACCGGGCAAGTGCGCAATAGTTAAACTAAGATCCATATTAATACTAATATTAATATGAATATCAATACTAAACCACCGTTGGCATAAGTAATGATAAAATTTCAATTTACGTTTAATAATGTAGTGTCCCTGAGATATTATAATATATCTACTGGCATCGTGATATCTAGGGGGATTTAAGGCGATTTGAATTCATGGCCTCGTGGTGCAAGGGTTAAGCACGCTACACCGGAGATGTAGAAATGATGGGTTCAAGTCCCCTCCGGGACCGATATTTTTTCGGAATTTAATTACGTTGGAACTTGCAAGAAAAAATTGATATTTTATCATTACTAATGCCAACGGTGGTTTAGTATTGATATTCATATTAATATTAGTATTAATATGGATATTAGTATAACAAAACGTATTTACCACATCCCTTTTGCTAGGCGAAATTAAACACGTGCAGTTCTTGGAAAAAAGTATAAGAGAAACCAATGTAAAAGATTTATCGTTCTGAGAATTGTCCGTTGTCGATCTACATTAGGAATTACTAGGAATTTTTACTAGTAGAAAGCATAAGAAAAAGCCTAAATATACAATATATCCAATCTCTAATTAACGCTAATTAACTGCAATTAGTGTAATACGTCTAGATATGGACTATAACTAAAGATATGCAAAAAATAAAATATATGCATTTTGCATATAAACCGGTCTCTACTTATAACCAATTGTAGAATCAAATCTAAAAGAAAAATAAGTGTCACACGTAAATTATATTTTCCTTCCACTTCGTATAATTTGGACATATAACTTGTGATGTTTATATTAAATGCTATAGTAAACATATATGAGAAATATTGGTTATATTCCATTTGTTATTTCTTCATACAACCAACTGTAGAGTTTAAAACATCCTAAGAATATAATTTTGACACAATGTGGGAACCGCGTTCGCATTTCCCATAAGAGCCATACTGAATTTTAAGGTACGAACGGACTCTATATATATATATATATATATATATATATATATATATATATATATATATGTCTTATTATCCTCTCGGGTTTTGTCCCGCGTTCGGCGTTGGTTCTTAGAAGAACCATGTACATCCTCTCCATCTAGGTCTTATAAGAACCAATGCCGAACGCGGAACAAAACCCGAGAGGATAATAAGACATCCTTTACCCGCGAAAACATACGCTGCAATATACCCATATGTATATATACATATATATATATATAGAATATTGCTTACAGATCTAAGTGGATTTGTACAGGACTCTACACTACCATTTATTTTTCAATAGTTTAAAATACAAAATATTTAAAAAATAGTTTTAGAAAGGTATTTTTATTTTACTTTTGGTTACCGTGTATTCAAAATATACATACATACATAACTATGTAGGCATATTCAATCATATACATAGTCCCAATAAGTTGTTGCCTATTTCACATCGATAATCCGATAGATACCCTACATTTTAATTGTCCGGATTAAAGAAGTACCACTGTCTGCAATGAAATACTTCTTAAATGAAGACTGTTATACTGTTTTTGAATTTTGTTTTATGCTGAAAGTTTGAAAGAATATTCAATCATCCACATACGAATTATTTAAATTTAAATAAAAATTATTTAAATGAACTTTTTGTTTGCCTGTGAGGATACCAACATAATAAAATTCTGTAACCTCTGCGAACTAGTGTGAAAAGAAATTCAATTATATACTTCTTATTGAATCATATACAAACCTGTGTTGAATAAAATTTTCGTAGCACCACTGAGTTGAATAGTCCGTGTCCCTCCATTGATTATAAACATTTAATAAGCTTAAATGATCACCTGCAATGTGATTAAAATTCTTCCGAGCAGTATCGGCGTGAATTATTTTATCTTTTGGTCGATAAAATATTGCGCTATTTACTGATAACATTGCGCCAATGGTAACAATTTCTTCAGAACATTTATATCTACAATGTTTTTTTATTATAATTACTACTACGTGATTAAAAAGCTAACCTACTTTTCAGATGCTAATATCATTTTAGCCATCATTGGATCTACCGGAAATTCAGCCATTCGCCTGCCAAGTTTTGTCAACTCACCATGATGATTCAAGGCTCCAAGGGCGTATAGCTGCTCCAAGGCTAAGACCAAAGTTTCATGTGGTGGTGGATCAAGGAAATCGAAATGTACCAAATCATTGATTCCTAGAGCTTTCAACATTAAAACTGCGTTACCTAAATTTATTCTTTGTATTTCAGGTATGGTATTATCTTCTAGCTCGTGTTTGTAAGACCATAATGTATACAAGCGAAAGCATTTACCAGGTGCTACCCTACCAGCTCTACCAGCACGTTGATTAGCAGAAGCTTTGGAAATAGGAACGACTATCAAACTCTCCATGCCAGTACGAGAATTGAAATGATTTTGTTTTACAAAACCTGGATCTATTACGTAAATAATGTTATCTATTGTTAATGAAGTTTCTGCTATATTTGTAGCCAATATAACTTTTCGAGCCCCTGGCGGTGCCATATCAAAAATTTTTGCTTGCATATCACTAGGTAAATTGGCATATACAGGTAAAATGAGAAGTTCTTTTAATTTAGATCCTAATCGGCGAACGCGATCTTGTAATAATTCTTGACAAGTTTCAATCTCATCTTGTCCTGTCAGAAAGACCAAAATGTCACCTAAAGGTTGAGTAGCATGTATTTGCAAAATTGATACGACACAAGCATCTACATAATCGGCTTCAGGAGTTCTAGTATAATAAATATCAACGGGAAATCTACGTCCGGGTATTTTAAATATCGGCGCTTCGTCAAAAAATTCAGAAAATTTCTGAGCATCTAATGTTGCACTAGATATAAGTAATTTTAAATCTGGTCTAAAACGAGCAATATCTTTAACTAAACCAAAAAGAATATCAGTGTGTAGAGTCCTTTCGTGTGCTTCATCAATAATCATTACGCTATAAGATTGCAAATCTGGCTCAGACAGAAATTCCCGATGAAGAGTTCCATCTGTCATATACTTGATAACAGTTCTTTCCGATGTACAATCTTCAAAGCGTATAGCGTATCCCACCTCATTTCCAAGTTTCACGTCCATTTCGTGAGCTACTCTTGCAGCAACTGACATAGCCGCAACTCGCCTTGGTTGTGTGCACCCAATTTTTTTACCTAAAACAATAATAGCAGGAAAGCGGATTAAAACACAGCTACGCACATTAAAAACTGCAAAAGAACACTAATCTTAGATCGCTGGTCACTGAAAATGGTCCATATATACACATACATACAAAAAATTAGCTAAATGTTATTTCACTATAAAATAAAGAACTACTTTTAATCTAAAATAAAGGCAATTTTTAATGCAGAAAAACTCTTCCCTGTTTGTAATACATTATTTTTTCATTTTTTTCTCGTCAGATTCTTAGTATTTCTTATAGTTTGGTAGAAATCCTATAAAAAACTCAAAACGGGGGTACTATGTATGTGTGCTTTATCTTCCTTTTCTTTTATGTGCAGGACCAAGAAATTTATTAGTTTTGAATATTTCTTATTTATTTTTGAATTTAATTTATATATATATACTGACGTTATTGCGTTTGCAGATTGTGGATACTGTGTAAAATGTTTTATAATTGAAATAATAAAGATAAGTAAAACGGTAAAAATATTAAATAAAATAATATTAAAAAAAATTAATTAATAAAAAAATTATAATTAATAATATTAAATAAAAATAATTCACATATTGCAGCGTTTATCAACGAACAAAGAGTTTTTACAACTTTATGTGTTTTCTTACACAAATAATTAACATCAATATGTGTACATACTTAAAAAAGTATTAAAACCTAATTTTGTGATATTCCGTTATCCACACTCAGTAAATTTAGCGCCGTGCGTTACCTTTAAGCAACGTATTTCTGTGTCCACGTTGATATTTTAGAGATACTGCTAAAAGTTCTGCTAAAATGACATTATATCCAATTGGTTAAAAGTGAAAACTATTATACAAACTACGTAAGTATAGGAAGCGCCAAAACATTCTCAAAGTTTGCAGGAGGAAACCAGTCGCTAACAGAATGTAATACAGAAACTGCGGTGAAAAATAAATACAGCGTGATGCCAAATATTCCGCGTAGATTCAGTTAGCGTTAGTGTTTTTGTTCAGAGTTTGTTATTGTTATTTTTTTTTTATTAAATTTAGTTAAATAGAATTTTTGAATTGAGACCCACATAAAATGTAACAAGGTCTTATCCAATTAAATTTGTTCTCTTGCAAAAATAATAGTGATACATCAGAAGGTAGTATATTCGCAACAAAAAAGCTAAAATGAAGGATAAATAATAATTAGCAAACTGGGAAAGAAAAAAGAAAAAATTATATGGTGGCATAATAAAAAAAAGTATAGAAAATTATTTCTGTTTCTAACCTCCCTCCGAAAATCCTGCCTCATACAAATACTGTGGAATTTGCGTAGTTTTTCCGGAACCAGTTTCACCTTCTATAATCAATACCTGATACTTTTTTACAGCTTCAATAATATCATTTTTGAAAGGAAATACTGGTAAACTTCTTTTTGTTTCTTCTATATTCAATCGAGTCTTTTGGCTTTCTGTGAGTTTGGGTTCATTGCTGCCTTTTTCCTTGGTTCCTAAAAATATACGATACAATTAGAAAAAGGCACACAAGCATGAAAATCGCAAAGACTTACACGTAAAAACGTATATGATTAGAATCTCATGCTCGTATTTTACAAATCAATTTCATTATTTTGTTGTATTATATATATATGTATCAAAGTATTTACCCTATTTTTTCCAGTTTAGGTTTTTATTCAAATGTAAATGCTTCCATAAGCTAAAGTATTTGCAATGCATACATACATACTTTCTTTCGCAATTTTAAACTAAGCACTTGCTGCACAATACTTCGTTAATATTTCTTTCTATTTCTACAGCAAAATTTTTTGTTCTTTTACATACCCCGTATTTTACAACTAACGAGATTAGGAAGTAGAAAACACTACCACATTTATTTATAAAACCCTATACCCACCAATACCTTTCCTATAAAACCCTTTACCCAGCAAATTCCTATAAACATATTTTTGACACTAATCCTTGACACTATTCTTCGAAGTAAACTGTTTACTTTCTTAATTGTATTTGGAATTACTAAGTGGTTTCCTAAATTTTATCGTATAATAATTCCAGAACCTCGGGCATTCTTTCTTTGGAAGTCACCACTTACAGCCCCCTATTTGTCCCAAGTCATCTTCTAAGATTTGTTTTAACAGTCTGTATTTTAAGACCAGGTAATCCTCTAATGCCCAATATGATTCTACATTTTGAGTCTGCAGAACTACATTTTACCTATGTAGCCGCACACATTTTCTTATCCACTCGATCATGGACGTTAAGATTACATCGGATTCTTGATCAGCTCGAACTTGACCTTCTCTCCATTGATTATGATAATAATAATAATAATAATAATTTTATTTGCAAATAAAATAGTATATACAGAAACAAGAAAAAGACAAGCATAAGCTATTTTTGCCAATTGGATCATCTTCAGTAGACCAATAGATTTCCTGTTATTAATGATGACCCAAGACCAAAGAAGAAATAAAGAAAATAATTTGTTCACAATCAAATCATCAATCATGCTGCAATACAGCAAATATTTACCTACCGGAAAGTTGCCGATTCATTAAATTATAATAAATAGTGCGTTTAATGGTATTAAATGGTAATTTCTTGACATCTAGGGGAAGTCAGTTATATAGTCGCGCAGATGCGTAGCCAAAACTTTTCTCAAATTTGCGCGTATGGTGGCTAGGTATATCGATAAGGTCCCTCCTGCGCATGTTGAGATTGTGCACATCCGTACGATACCTCCTTCTTTTTAATAAATAAGGCGGAACACCAGTATTTAAAATTTTATGAATAAACCACGAGAGATGTAACTATCTTCGTCGTATCATATTTAACCGTCCAGCATCCCTAAGTTTATGAGAAATCTTTTGAAGCTGTCTTATTCCATAAATTAGTCCGAGGCATGCGTTCTGTACCACTTCAATTCTGCGGGAATCGATCAGATTGTAGTATATGTTAAGTAAACATATATGTGTACTTGGTTACATACGTAGTTCAATGATTATGTCAACTGTATATTGAATAAAGAGTATCTCACCAACCGTCTTTGAATATAGTACATGGCGCAGTCAAATCAGTAGTTTGTTTAATAAAACAAGTATTTTAAATTAAAAGCAATGGAGAAAATACCTTTACATCCGCTAAATATAAGAGGCAATACGTCGGAAAATTGGAAAAATTGGTTACAAAGATTAGAGATTTATTAACTGCAACGGATTTAGATTCGAAACCAGAGAAAATACGATGTGCGCAGTTACTCCATTGTTTGGGCGAGGAAGCAATTCAAATTTATAATACATTTAATTTCCTCGTTGGAGAAAAAGAAAAGATAGATGTTTTAAAGGAAAAATTTACAAACTACTTTACGCCTAAAAAGAATCTAACGTTTGGGAGATACAAATTTTTCACAGCAAGGCAAGATAGGGAAAAAATTGAAAAGTTTCTTACAGAATTAAAAAAATCAAGCGGAACAGTGGGAATTCGGAAATGAAAGATTAAAATTAATTAAAACTATGGTAATTATAGGAATTAAAGACGATGCGGTGCGTGGGAAATTACTGGAAAAAGAAGATATTTCACTAGAAAAAGTTGTCGAATGTTGCATAATAACGGAAAATTCTAGAAAAAATCTCCAATACATGAAAGACAAAGAAGCAGGTACAAGTAAAAACAAGAAAGAGCAAAAAATAGATGCAATGAAGAAGAAGCATACAAACTCAGCTGTGCCAACAAATAGGAAAAAAGAATGGAACAGGTCACCTTCTTATGAGAAAACAACGAACAATTTCCAAAGTAGGTTAGTTAAGTCCTTTATTAAAAATTGTACCAAATGTGGTTGCAATCATAACATAAATCAATGCTGTGCATATGGGAAAACTTGTTTGAAATGCTCTCTACCGAATCATTTCTCAAGAGTATGTAGAAATAAAAAACAAATTAATGAAATTATCTCTGACGTTCAAGGTAATGAAACATATTTATCAATAAATTCAATTAAATCGCAAACATGTAACTTATATAGATTTTCAAATTAGTAATAAGAATTTAAATGTTAGATTTATGGTCGATACAGGAGAAGTGCGAGTATTATTTCATCCGAACAACTAAATTTATTAGAATTTAATATAAACAAAATACAAACAAATACTGATATAGTTACCTCATATACTGGAGATAAAAATCCCATATTAGGTAAATGCTATTTGAATTTAAAATTCAATAATGTTTGGAGAATGTGGAGTTTTATGTAGTCAATGGGAAAAATGATTCAATCTTAGGACTTGATGCTAGTATTAAACTAGGTATAATTCATTTGAGTAGTAATGTAAATATAAATTCTGTAAAACGTGAATTAAATAAAGACTATGATCAAATTGTTGAAAAGTACAAAGATATTTTTCAAGGTATAGAAAAAAAATTCAAAACCATATTACATTGACATTAAAGAAAATGCTGTGCCACAATGCTATCCTATTAGAAACGTACCTTTTTCATTGCAGAATCAATTTAAAGAATACTTAGATGAGTTAGTAAAATTAAAAATAATTGAAAAGATAAAAGAAAGCACGGAATGGGTAAACTCATATGTATTAGTTCGTAAAAATTATGGTTCTTTAAGAATTTGTTTAGATCCTAAAAATTTAAATGAAGTAAGTAAAACACGTAAATATAAATTACCAAATATCAATGAAATAACCAAAAATCTAAATGGGTCAACAATATTTACCAAGCTAGATGCAACTAGTGGTTTCTGGAATATTCCACTAGATGAGGAATCCTCACTATTATTACTTTTGGAATTTCGTTTGGGAGATTCAAATTTCTAAGACTACCATTTGATTATTAATATTTAATATCCCAAATGTTGATATATACATCGATGATATTTTGGTACATGGTAAAACCAAAAAAAAAACATGATGATAGTTTAGAGAAAGTATTTGAAGCCGCAAGACAAAATAGTATTAAATAAAATAAGGGATAGAACATATAGAATTGTAAGGAATGATGGTAGTTGAATAATTAGAAACAAGTTTTATATTAAACTGAGGCATTCCTCAAATAAAGTAATTCTACAATCATCCCAAACCCAATCTGCATATGAAGAGACACCCACAACTTCTAGTAACAGTAGTAACATGAGTGACGTTAACCGTAATGGAACACAAGCTACAAGCACAAAACGAGAAACTAAACTACCCAACAAGTACAATGATTATTGTACAAATAATTATGTTTTAGTATATGTTGCTATATAGTGTATATATATTTAAATGTTTAGTTCTAAGTTTATTTAAAATTCTTCTCCTATTAAAAAGGAAGATGTAGTATATGTTAACAAAACATATATGTATACTTGGTGGCATATGTAGCTCTATGATTATATCAACTGTATATTGAATAAAGAGTATCTCACCAACCGTCTTTGAGTATAGTACACTGATCTAGACAATTTCCATAAATATAATGTTTAAACTTAAGATCATTATCTACAAAGTCTGAGGTTAGGAAGTATGTTCAACCTCACTTTAGAACTACCGAACACCGTAAAGTATGATTTGGTTTCATTTAAATATAGGCAGTATTTTTTTCCGATAGTATACAGATTGTTGAGGTCGCGATTGATATCGTCAACAATACCATGAGCCTCATCAATGAAGAAGGATCTGTACAACTGTAAATCATCAGCGTAGAAATAGAGATTGCATGTGAAATTATGGAAAAAGATCATGTGCCGCGTAAATAGAGAACAACAACGGACCTAATATGGAACCCTGTGCAACTCCTGAACGCGCAGTCACCCAATCAAATACTTGGCGACTAGCAGCCACCGCCTCTTCTCTTTCAAGTAAGTATGCCCTAAAGAAGCGAAAGGCAACTTCGACGAGACCATTGTAATGAAGAATAGCTAGCAAAAGACAATTCTGTCGAAAGCCTTGGAGAAATCCTATACTATCACTACTGTCAAATTACCCTTATCGCCGCTGATATCTCATCGACAATGCAAGTAAGAGCAGACATACAAATAAATCCTGGACGAAAACCAGATTAGAAAGCAGGTAACAAGTGAAATTTTGACAGATGATTACGCAATTGCTTGCCAATAATCTTCTCCAAGATCTTCGACAGAATGGGCAATATACTAATAGGGCGAAGACCAAGACTGTTAGCAGGGTTCTTATTTTTAGGAATAAGAAAAACATGAGCTTTCTTCCAATTAGTAGGGAAAACACCCACCTGAAGACGATAATTGAAAATGTGTGTTAAAATTGGTAATATTGTAAGACAACACACTGAACACATTTCCAAGGAGATCCCATCGGCTCCGACTGAATTTTAAAATATACAGGAGACAATAGAAGCAACTTCTACTTCGCTAGTATCAAGAAAGGACAAAATGCCAACTCCCGGTTTCACATTAGAATTATAAAAATTAAACAGCTATGGATCAGGCATATGGATCGGGTAATAAGCTGGAACTAGATGCCGGAATAAAATGATGATTTAAATCGTTCACATTTAGTAAGTAAGGTGGTATGGCAGGGATACTCCTTTTATAAATATTCAGCTCGCGCAAATCATTCCAAACTACTTTCCGGTTCGAAGTTTTAAGCTTGTGCCGCAAATAAGCCTTCTTCTCGCGCTTAATTGCATTTCTGGTAAAATTCCTAAGAGATTTATATTCGTTCTAACTAGTTAATTTACTTGGCTTAATTTTTTTAAATGCTTTATCACTAAGCGACATTAATAACTTAATGTTATCAGTGATCCAAGTTGGGGCTATTTTTTGCGCATGAGCGGATGTGTATTTCGCTGATACTTCTTCAATCTGCAGACTTGGTCTGCGTATGCTTTTTATTCTTCTATCCTCCATATTGCGGTTGCCGGTCTTCGGCTAATGCTTTCTTTAATCAAAGGGAGCCAGACGGTTTTTATCTCCAGGCTTGGTGTGCTCATGGCAGCCGGTGTAATGGCCATATATGCTGTTTCCAACAGTTTTCTTTTTGTGGCGTTGTCTTCTTTATCCAAGATTGCTGCATTGTTCCATGCAATCCTATAATCCCCTTGGCAAAGGTTACTATAAATATGGCTCGCACATAAAGGGCAGTATGTCGTTGTACAAACGCGGTGCTGAACGCGTAACAATATAAATACAGAGTGCATTTTACTTTCGCAACTAAATTTTAATAAATTAACATCGCCTATTCACATTGAGAGCCGGTAAGACGTAACAATACAAACTTTATCTCTTAGGAAATACATAATTACCACCAAGAGAAATAGTAATACAGAATTGAAGAACGTAACTTAATACTGGTGTATTGCTCTAAAGAAGTTAGTCATAAGTATTTTTCGTATTTATCGAATTACCCAACTCATTATCAAGATTAAGAAAAGGTAAAATTGATCTTAATTTAAATTGTATCTTCGTAACACATTTATCTAAGGATTTCAATAGTAATACGATTTGAATATAATTTCTACCCAAAGTGCACAACATTGGCCTAAATTTTAAGCCCATTATAGAATTATAAACAAAGCTTTTGTGGTAGAAATAACTGACTATTATTGTAACTGATTTGTAGCTTAATATATATTGAAAGTATTTAATATAGTTGTACGGATATAATATTTAAACCATAATAAAACTAAAATTCGTCACGTAATTAATCATATTACGCTGTTGTACTGAATGATTTTCCTAATTATTTCTTTTAGAAAGTAATTATAGCTTATTGTATTTGGTATAGTTAGTGATATATTGCATATATTACTTTTGCAGTATCGCTAGAACACAATTATTGTATTGACCAGCATGTTGTAAGTAGCCATGAGAGGTAGTAGTAACTTCGCCGGTATGCTTAAGGAAGTTGAATATAGAAGAACTTTATAGTCACCATCACAAAAATCCTAAGAATAGCATAGGAATTAGTCTTAGGAAATAATTGTATAGTTAATATTTCCAGACAAGCAGAATAAATAATGTAATGAAAGTTAACTATTCAGAATATTAAACAGTTGTGATTTAGGAGATTTTCGCTGCCTTTTTATATTCCGCTATAGTGAGCTATTCAAACAGGCAAATAATATATGTAATTAGATAGGCAATAAGAACAAAAGTGATCGATATAGTGTGAATAGTATAATTGGTTAGGGAATAGTAAAGGAAATATGATATAAATACATTATTTAGAACATCTTACCAACATTAACAAACATTTGAACTATTCATATTTCCTTAATAACTTATATGCTATAATAAATAACATTGGGCTTTCCCGGGGGAATCTCAGTTTGTACTGGCACTACGTATTTCCGGCCTTGTAAGCCGTGGTCTTGAGTAGGTATATGCCGACGTTTCACCAAACACTACAGCTGGCATCTTCAGGACGATGTTAACGGTTCGTTAGTTGTTTGACTAACCGATCGTCAACATCGTCCTGCTCAAGACCACAGCCTACAATCCTGGAAATAAATACTGCCAGTACAAACTTGTATCCTATACTTTTCTTTGTATATGTCTATAATTATTTGCATTGAATTTGTTATTTTTAAATTCATAGATGCAAATTAAAAAAGCAAATGCATAATTAGTAGAGGAAACAAGTCTGTTGCTTATTTACATTAAACGGAATAAATTTGTAAACATTTTAATGCATTATAAATATTATTAATAATATGAAAAATGTCAAATATTGACATTTATGTAAGTGACCCAAGAATAAATGTGAATTATAAAAATAAAAGTAAAAAGCGCATTTCTGCTAAGCATTTAAAGCAATTATTTAAGAAGAAGTACCACATAGTATGCCTATATATTAAGTAGTTGTTTACATAAAGCATAAGCGAACTGCACACTTATTTACATACTGTCAGAATCGCAAGAGAAGAATTCTACATCAACAAATCGCATGAATTAAATCAGTACTTGAGCGTCATATTAGATATCGTACTTCCGGCAGTATATTAAAAATGTTATGGCGCGCATATAACGAAGTGTCAAATTACAACGCTAATATCATTTTCAACTTACTTTAACCTCTATGCAGCATTAAAATATATATAGGCACCTAGTTTCTACTTGCAAAAATAAAGAATGGACAGAATGTAACATTAGATATTTGTTAATTAAGTAAAAAGAAAAACAGGGAATTTGCGTTTGCATATATGATAGATATGTTACAAAAGAATAACAAACGTTTATATTTCTATCTTTATCTTAAGTATCTTTACTAATAACTTTACAAATGTATGTCGCTACTAGACGCGGCAATTTGTGACGCAGGGCTCTTCTCTTATAATTCTTGTAGTACCTACCTGGTATCTGTAATGCCTGGATAAACTCTATTTGATCTTCTATTAATAAGTCATACTGATGTTCACTAGTAAGTAACTTGTTTTTTGCACCAAAAGAAAATACTGCTGAAGTCATTTGTTCCCTTTCCCATTTCTTTTGTTCTGATTGTGGTAACTTTTCTAATTCATCTACTTCAATATAATCAGCAGTTTCGCCTTTTCCTAAATCTCTGGGCATATGATATCTTTGTACCTTTTCTAATTCTCTTGCCTTTTCGTGCTCCTGCGCTAATTTTAATAGTTCCTTCTTACTTTGTCTTTGCTTTCGTTCCCTGATCGTCAAACTACAAAAAAATAATTAAATTAGATCTCTATATGACTAGAACATAAACGACGAAAAAGTAAAACATAGATCGAATGACAACACAAAATAAAAGTTTACCTATTAATAAGAAAAAGGATCTACATCTACCACATTCATTGTGTAAAAAGAAGGTATTCTAATAATTAGAGCTAAGTATTGCGCAGAGCAGAGGTAGTTCAACATGCGGTGATATACTATTAATAATAAAATTATATAATGAAAACAACGCGCATACTTTATTATATCGTGTGTATCTTGTATCTGTGAAATACAGTTACTTGTCCAATTCTTGGCAACAATAAAGATGAAACCTGTAGATATTCATTGCTAAATATGCCAAGTATACGTTGAAAATGCAATAAGCATGTGCGAAAGTGAATGAGATTGTTCAATGAAGGTTGGGATAACATCCAAGGTGAAGCGCGGTCTAGACGGTCATCTTTAATATCCCTAAGTTAGTGAAACATTGCGGTATTAAAGCGTCAGTTATGTTACCATTCCACACAAATGCAAACATGTAAAGTTCGTTTAGGAACTATTAACACCAGAATACAACTTATTTTTAAATTCATTTCGTTGAACCCGCGAGACGTATAGATTGTTTAGTAAAGTTAATTATTTTCTATATGGTGAGAAATATAAAAAAATTACTTGATGAATGTTGTGCGGAATTACACAGCAATTTGTACATTTGTATATATTGTGTTCACGGCTACCAAGTCCATACAATCCTATTTTAATTTTTTAATACTTGTACCATCAGATTTCCATGAGTGCATCATATGTCTAAAACGATATCTTCTGATATACATTTTCATAATTGACCATCCTATAGCATTTCATATTTTTTTTAACAATATGGCTATGACAGATTCAAGTAGTGGAACGCTTATGTATCAATATCATATTAATTCATGTTAGCCGAAGTTTATACGCAAAACATGATATCTTTTCAGAAGTGTTTGATAGATATGATTTGCATTCTTGGTGCAAGTAATAAAAAGTAAAAGCATTTTTAAGTAATTTTCAGTGTCGTTTTTTTAACATTCCATTTAACATTTTCATTCAGAATTACAGCTAATAAAATGTTCAATACGGCCGTCCACTTTATGCAATGTATAGCAGTCGCCACGAGTGATGACGAGGAGTAAGGATGCGCTCTAAACGTTTTTAAAAGAGTGCACGCGCACCTAGCTGCAATAATACGTTCTGAGTATTTACCAGTGGCGTCTCAAAATGTCTCTTGTAAATGTCTTAAGTAGTTTTTAATGTGTATATTTATTTTTTTAAAAGTAAAATGGAATATGTACGTAAATTAGAAAAAAAAATTAAAAAATATCACTATAGTGAGAACAATATTGCAAACATATCGTCGATATCGAAAATAAATATTTACAATCAAAAACAACCGGCAACTTAATTATTGCCTCTCCCTGCCCTCCCAATAGATAAGTGCCTCACTTCGACCTACTTTGTCTTCCAAGGCAAATTCTTTAAACAAATATCAGGAACTGCCATAAAGTCGCCGCTTTCACCGGTTGTTGCAAACATCTTTATGGAATCCTTCGAATCCGTCGCCCTAGAAAATTCAGAGCTAAAAACCGAAAGCTTGGTGATGATGATATGTGGACGACACCTTCATCATTTGGCCCCACGGTAGAGATACTTTCGATAGTTTTCTTGGTCATCTTAACAGCCAATATCCCGACATAAAATTCACCACGGAAGTGGAGAAGAACGGTGTCATTCCTTTCCTTGATGTCCTCGTAACACGAAAACCCAATGGTCGTCTAGGTCATTCAGTCTACCGAAAACCCACGCACACGGATCAATAACTGCATGCCGATTCCCACCATCATCCGGTGCAAAAGTGTTAATTACCTGGTACGTCGTGCTGTTTCTATTTCTGAACCTAAGAATCTGTCGAAAGAACTACAGCACATCAAGTCATCGCTTCAAAATAATCAGTACCTATGTCGGAATATGCAGAAAGTCATCAAAAAACAGATACATCCCTCCCACGCAGACAAGTCCCAAGATCCCAAAAACTCTGAAGGTACGGCGTATCTTCCTTTCATTCGCGATGTTACCGAACGCATCGGCAGAATTCTCACTAAAGGGGTCTACAAAATTCCCTGCTCCCGCGGTTTAGTATTCGTAGGTGGAAACGGGTCACAATATTTTGTTTGAAGAAACTTCGGTCATCGCGAAAAATCGGCATTTCTGTGGTAGAAAAATTGGGGAGGCAATGGAGATTCAAAAACACCCCGGTAATATCAATAGGGAAGACGGATATCATCTATCCGCGATTTGGAAACAGCTCCTGCAAGCCCCACCCCCCTCTACCCAACCAACTGTTCAGTGTTCGTAAAGGCAATAAACAGTCTTTTTTAAGACCTCTATACTGATTTTACAGGGAAAAAATGAACCGCAATTTGACTACAGGAGGGAATTCCCACATTGATATGGAAGAGACAGTCGCCGACAATTTGGATGAACCATCCTTACGGGAACTCATTCACAAGATCATGGAAATATACCAACGGAAATTCGGAGAAAAAAGCGAACCGAGTGAACCGAAAACTGAGGAATACATGGAACAGACAAAAAGGCATAAGAAGAGGCGCGTAGACAATAAACCCAAAGAATCGCAATCCATACCAACCCGTAATAACTATGAAGCACTAGCAACGCACGATTCATACGTCGAGGACATGCAGGAAGGAACGGATTACGAAACACCGGAAAACACTGAAGAGCAACAATTAAAGAAGAACGAGGGAAAGAAGAAAACCGCCAGACCGCAGAAACAAGAACAGTTTAAACATAAGGTCGCACCGATAATATTTAAAGAAACAGCGAAATGGACGAAGACCTCCAACATGATGAGAAGTAAGAATATAACCGCCAGAAAGTGTAAATTAATTCAAACAGGCATTCAAGTTGAACCGGCAACCGAAGGCGACTACAGAATATTAAGCAAGATGCTCAAGGAAGAAGGAATCCAATTTTATACATTTCAATTGAAAAGCGAAAAAAAATTGAAGGTGGTTCTCCGGGGTATAACACAGGATATCGCCGATGATGAAATAAAAGACGATCTCCAGCAACAGGACTATCCGGTTGAAAAAATTTCACGGATGAATACATAAAAATAAAAATACATCAGAAAAAACTGCTTTACAAACAGTATAAAAGAAACTTCACCCGAACGCAAAAACACTTCTGAATAACATCACAAATGAAATTAAAAAAGATCTTGCCGAACACTATAATGATCAATGGGACACCGAAATCGAAAATATTAACGACGATGACACGATGGACTGTGGAAAATAACTAAAATGCTCAAGACAAAAAAGGAAAAGTACTAACCGAAGACCTGGAAACATACTACAATTATAATCATACATAAATCGGGAGATCCCAAAAACAAGACAGATGGATATCGTCCAATCAGCTTGCTACCAGGACTCAGCAAAATCTTGGAGCGAGTAATACAAAAGCGGCTGCTATCGATAGAAGAAGAAAAATCCATCATCCCGGGATTTCAATTTGAATTTCGTCGGGAGCACTCGACAACACAGCAGCTACTGAGAATGTCTGAACACATGACCTCGAACATGGATAAATCTACGCCAACTGCAGCCATCATGCTAGACATCGAGAAAGCGATTGACAAGGTCTGACATGATGGTCTCGTACATAAAATCAGATTACACTGGATTTCAGCCACGCTTACAAATCTCATTCCACACTATCTCCGCGTTAGAACATTTTCTGTTAAAATTGAAGAAGACATCTCCACTTCCAGAACAACGCAAGCAGGAGTTCCGCAAGGCTCGGTGCTGGGACCGCTCCTATTTAACATCTACACATCTGACATATCGCAGTCAAATACTTGTTACATTGCTCAATTTGCAGACGACACCGCTATTTATTACAGCCATAGCCAAATGAAACCATTGCACGAGAGATTACATGTATACATCGACACGCTCTACAAATGGTTTTCAAAATGGCGAATAAAGAGAAATACAGGAAAACCATAGCCAACTACTTCACGCTACGTAGAAAACACAAAAAACCCGACGAAATCCAAATTAACAACCACGCCATCGGATGGGCCAAGAGGGCGAAGTAACCTGGGGTTGTTCTAGACGAACAATTCACATATACCTGGCACATCAAGGAAATCAAAAGGAAGATAGCGGGAGCCTCGAAGGTCCTATACCCACTCTTAAATGAAAGAAGTAAACTATCACTAGATAACAAGGTCAAGATCATTAAAACAATAATAATACCGATCGCCACCTACGCTGGTGAACTTTGGCATCAGGCAACCGAAGCGCAAAGACAATACAGGGAAAACTCAACAAACTAACGCGGTTCGCATCAGGAGCACTGCGTTACATCACAAATGCAACACTATATCAAGAACTTAACCTGAAAACACTTGAGACCATAATATACAGAAAAACACAAAACACATTACACAGAATACAAACGCATGATAGCACAACAGTCAGAAGAATAATACAACAAACACGACAAATAAGGAAAGAATGAGTTAAGAAGGAGCACAAATTAAACGAAGAGCTGAGGAAAAAGGCATTACATTACACAAGACAAAAAGAAAACATAGGAAATACACACGCACACTGGACCCACAAATAAAATAAAAGCCACTGATTTACCAAACAAGATGAAGAGGAAATAGAGTATCTCTCCGACCCTCGTTCAAAATCAATAGACGGTACACGTCAGTAGGTTTTCGCCTCTAGCGTGCTTAATACGTCGAGTTACCGTGACCTTCTGCCAAAGTGGTTTCGCCTCTAGCGTGGTTTACACATCGAGTTACCGTGCCACTTTGGTTTCCCTATTTCTCCTGAAGAAGCCTCCTACGACGGAGGCGAAACGTCGGGACCCCATTTTTTCTCTTTTTTCTTCTGTTTCCTTCTTTCTTTTTCCCCCTTTTTTTCTGTCTCTTTTTCCTTCTCTTACTCTTTTCATCTTTTCTATCTTTTCCGCCCCCGCCTCCCTTTCATTTTTCTTCTTTTTATCTCTTTTTCTTTTTATTACTTTCTCCTCTTACTCTTATTTCATTTCTATATATTTCATCATGACACGGTCCAATTCCGGAAGTAGTTCGTTTGTTCTTTTGTTTGCTAATAAGATCGCAAACATCGGTTTCAAAGGTTCTAGTACATGTACTGTAACATTCACAATAGTTTTTTTAACTATCTATCTATAGTCTCATACACATAACCACAACTGTTGATCTTGTAATTTCTACTTGGGGTTGTATGTATCCCAGAAATGTTGAAACTGTTGTTTATAGAGCAAGTTAAGAGGCATAAGTAATAAACATCAAAAATAAATCTGACACAAATTTTTCCATGCCGTTTTTTTTATTTGTGTGAGCTGTATTACGTACCTTTCTCGTAATCGCATTTGTACCAGCAGATCAAAAGGATTTCGCAAACATTACACTAGATTTTACAACCATCGAACTTTAAATCAAGATATTCGGCAACCAGTAGTCGCTTCTTCTCTTTACGTATGTTCGACACGCTTATTTAATTATTATCGTGCATAACACGACATAAGACTTCTATCGTCGTCAAACAGAAACGGCGACACGATCGAGTCACGTGAGGAACGCGGTAGGTTTCCGCATCGGCCTGGGTAGGGATTTGGTACGTCGAAGATTTGGCTAACTTTACATATTCTTCATAAAATATATGCAGACAAACTGTTAAAATGTTCTTCCATAATGAAGTATAAATACATTATAACGCGTAGTACGATGTACTATATGTGCGTAAACAGCAGGGAAAGTGACAGATTGTTTCAACGAATTCGGTCAAGTTTCGTATCGGTCGTGCGTACAAGCAGATCCCGGACCTGGCGCGCCGAAAATTTGGCCAACCCCAATAATAACTAATAAACGTAGCTAATTCTAAACCAACACCAATAATAAGAATGATAATAATAATTATTATAATTAAGGCTGCAGAAACGAGTGCTGTTAGAAATGCGTACGGCTCGAGTACTGTCAATATTAAAAATAATAAATGTATTTACTTACTATTTTAGTTTGTACTGGTGGCGAAAACTCTACATCAACAAAGCGTGCATTAACAGAATCAAACTAAAATAGTAAGTAATTACATTCATTATTTTTAATATTGATAGTAACCGAACCGCACGCATCTCTGGGAGCACCCGTTTCTGCAACCTTAATGATAATAGCAATAACAAGGATGTCAATGTAGTGATTTTGTACATATAAAATAATCCAAGACATTATATTTGAAATATGAACTTTTCATTAGTTTTTGCTGTTGGAATATTATAGTAATTGTTTAGTTTTTGTAATCAATATAGCATTAACTTTGAAATAACTGTAAGTTAAAAAAAATGTTTTTGAATTTTTAGCATAATCCATGTGTTTAACAGCCACAACCAACCAGATTGGGAATATTGCCTCCAAACTCAGGAATAGTTGCATTACCTAAGTTAGTCATATTTTCGGAAGTTTTACTGCAATGCAAATTTATATACAATAAGTTACATCACCAGACCAAGTACTATACATGCATTTTGGAAATTCTTCTAGCTGAACTTACATGTTATCATTGAATAAATATTCATCATCTTGTATATCTGCCTCAAGTTCCTGAAGTTTATCGTCTTTACGTTTTTCTAAATACTTGCGTCTTGATTGTATTCGCAATGCTGGTACCATTTTTTCTCTGTCTTCGCTTTCTAATTTAAGCTTCTTTGCCGCTTTTTCATAAACATTTTTATCTAGCACATGCAAAATTTTAGTTCCATCTTTCTTCTTTAATCTCTCGGCAAATTCATCTCTCTCTTTAATATCTTTTAGACGAGCTTCTTCAGCACTATCTATACTATCAGGATCAGTATCACTTCCATCCATTCTGAAGATTAAAAATACTCATTAATTATAATTAAAAAAAAATAAGGAAGTTTCGAATTTGCGATTTTAATGGATTCTAACAGAAAACTCACGTTTTGCTGTGTTCAAAACAGTACTTTTTCTTTCCAGAAGTTTAATTGAAGATATCTAAAAATCAATTTAAAAATGCCTATTTCTAGGTTATGTTTAGAGGTATATAAGTAATATTTGCGAAAACTTATGTTGGTACTAGTGTTTGGACTAGAAATTACCAAAAGATAGGTTGAATTCAGGGAAGCGCCGCACTTTAAGTAAAGTACAAGGCTGCATGTCAATGCATATTTTCTAGGACAAGTTTCAGACCCATCTAGCGACAGAACATCGTTAACAGTTTAACCGCGAAACTTAAATGGTTTTATATTTTGTACTTATATAGTAATTAGTAATCCATTTTCTTTTAGTTGTAATCACAAACTACAATAAAATCCGATTAAAAACGTGATTAAACGTTTTCATTGAATGTTATTCACATTTTGTGGTGACAACTAAAAGAAATGAAATTATAAAAAAAATATCTACGAAGATACTTATGAATAAAACAAAAAGAATAGCAAAATATAATATATAATAATAATATATTATGTAATATAGTATGTACAACAAAATAATCATGTGTTCAATTCCTTTCTTCTGTGTTTTATAGCTGCTTCTTGCCTTCTGTCAAGATGTGAGAAGTGGAAATAATCTAATAGACTGATTCGCTTTCTAAAAATATTCTCTTCTTTGGTATGTAAGAAGTTGATGGTTATTCTAAAATAGTAATAGATATTAAACATAAATGACATAAAATCGACCTTTATAAACCGGACAATAAATGTTTCTTTAGTCAAACTTTTCCTTGAGCTCTCATCACTAATGGGTTATGAAAGAACCTCAGTCAGTACCTGCAGTAACATTTTAAGTGGGAACATCAGTATTATCTAGCACCTACTTGTCTTGTACCATTATTGGTTCCGTAATAAGTATAGTAGTTGATATACATGCAATATTTCATATTACAAATAGGTTGATTTTTTTTATACATGCACTACTAAAATATTGAAATGTATGTAACATATTCGCTTTGATTTAAATACAGTGAACACATAATGCTTTGTTAAATCTTTGATTCCTGTTAAGGAAACCTATTGCTTAAATAAAGCCCATCCTGTTAAGGAAACCCGTTACTTAAATAAAGCCCAATCGTGATGTGGATTAGAAAAACGATGCAGAATAGCTTCTCCTTTTGTTGTACCATCAACTAATTAACTGCAGATTATAGTTATAAATAGAAAACGAAGAAAACTGTAATAACAATACATACGCTCTGAGCAAATAATATGCCTAGATGAGATAGATTATGAACGAAGACACAGACCAAGATCAATACTCAACAGCAGAAATACATTAACAATGCTAACTAACAGCAACCGATGCTGACCGGATACACAGATAACTCCAGAGATAATATATATAGCATATAACTCGATCGTAGTCCTAACCTAATAGTTATTTTAAAAATATCACAGCAGATAAAAACATAATCTGTATTTTAGATATTACTTTTCCAAGAGAGCGCCCTCGGGCGACAGCGCAGTCGTACTAATTCTAACCAACCAATCAATATGTGACAATTTGTTACCAATTACGATAACTGGTCCTTTGTGGTTCTTCTCGAAATCAACCAATGGGTCGCTTTTAAATAAGTAGGGTTATGTTCGTTTATATTGCATTATGATTTCTAAACGGTTTTGTGTCTGATGCTATAATACAATTGCGATTATTATAGAAGTAAAAATCCAAATATGGCGCAAATTGCTCCATCACCTGTAGATACGTTGGTAAAACATCCGTAAAAATGTTATTTGTTTTGGTTTAAATGTATTATTTCAGGACTTTCAATTTAAGTTACATTGTCGATTAAAAGTATTTGACTGCGAAGGAGCTTCAGCATTAAATATACCGTATAATCTTGTTGCAGTTGCTAGTAAATATGGCCTTTTGTTTGTTGGTACTGTGAAGTCCTTTTTCCAAGGTAAAAGAGTTTTCAGTAGGCGCATTTGACTAGTTTTGAAAAAAGGAGAAATCAAAGAATTTAATCACATGAGAACAGCATGAGAGAACAGAAATTGAATTTGTGTTTTGAAGATTTAAATTAGCTTCCTAGAACAGAAACTTGTTAATTGTATATTCATTTTTCTATTGCTTGCTAACTATGCTATTATTTATTTACAAATGCGAGTACCTAATACAAGATTCAATCAAGTACTATTACATCCCTAGCATCATATTTATCTAAAATTGTAATTTAAAAAAATTATTTATTTGCCAGGGTAGGATTTGTACTGTCCTCATTTATTTTAGATTCTAAAAAAAAACATTAAAAGGCATTAGCCTGTTTACTCAAATGCAACAGAAAAGAGAGCAGAGAGTAAAAAGTAAACAGAACTGAGTATCTGAATGTGTTAAAAGTCTATTTTAATTATGCTTAATTTCAGTGATTCAATTACAAAGTATTCAACAATACAGCTTTAAAGAAGGCAATATTGGTAATTACTACAGGAGGAATGTGTTGTTAAGTTCTAATCCACAACATTTATCAGTGAATTGTGATTATACAAAATTATGTGTAGTCATAAAGGATGATTGTGTTAAAGCTGTTATTTATGATATTGCATCTTTTTTACAAGAGGTATGTTTTGGTGTATCACTTAGTATTTGTCTGTATTTTTTTTTTATTGCAGAATATAAGAATTTATCAAGAAGTGAGACTATCACACAGTAGTGATGTAAATATCGTAGAAACAATTTGGAATCCAACAATATCTTCATTTTGTGCAGTTTGTAGAAGTGATGGATCATTAGGTATTGAAACTTTTGTTATAGAAATTGATTTAGTGTGCTGTAGTTTATCAGCCTCATTTCCATATAATCACTGTTCACATATAAAAACAAATGCAAGGTTGCCAAATATTGATTGATTTAAAATATAGTTGCTATTGAAAATTTATTAGTTCAGTTTCATGTTGTTTAGTTAAGTTAGAAATAACAGTATACATAAAAAGCATTATGCCATAAATCCAGGTTAATAATGGAAATTAACTAAATTCGTGGAAAAAAAGTTACATTCTGGGACAAATGAAAAGAAACGCTTCAATTTTAATTTTTTCATTATTTTTATTTTGTGTAGTTTTAGTTCTTTGTAGGTTCATTTATTAATATGTTTCTGTTTACTTCTGCGTTTAATTTGCTTTATTGTTATTATCTATGCATGGAGATTAATAAATAAATAATTTTAATTTTTAATACTAATATTGTAATATGGCAAAATTTTTTAAGTACTGAGAATTCCCAGTTCTGTACAGATGTTTCATGTAAAATGGAAACTATAAACTACAGTATTATTGTTACTATACTTTCTTCAAGCAGCAACTAAATGCGATAGGAAATCGTGCGACGCGTGCGTAAACGTATTTGAGCGTTCAAGCAAAATTCACCACATTTCCTCGCATACTTCAACAGTTAGTTCGCTGTTCAAACACATTCGATTAATGCTTCGAAACCAGTTTGTGAACGGTCAAAGCAGTTGGGCGTATTTTGCATGTACTGGCGATCGGGAGCATGTGTATCGCAGTTTATTGTGGAATATTCAAACGAGACAGCGAATTTACAGCAAGAATTGTTGTTAGACTTTTATGATAGTCACTTTCTTGTCTGGTGTCCAATTATTAGTATGTTAAAAATAAATTTGTGTTATATTTAAATTATCATCGTGTTGTTCATAAATTAGTTCGTGTGGTTTGTTCATAATTAGACTTACGGAATATAAATCCTTGAGTAAAGTCATAGTATATAAGTACAACCTTGTATAAATTCATAGATAAGTTAAATTTTTACTAGTATGCATTTATTTAGTATAAACAGCTACAGCGGTAGTAGCCGATGGGCGTTTTACAGTAATTATGGAAAAGTTTGCTTATGATGTTATTTTTATTAAAAGGTTTTGAATACGCTAGATGGCCGGTATAACTTTTATGACTCAATGCTGTGTGTTCAAGCAAACAAATATGTATTCTATCAGTAAACCTGATCAAATCGTTTATAAACCAAAGGAAGCTCGACGTGCCCAACATTCACTGACTGTTAGTACACAAATTGTACCCTAACTATCAGGAAAGTTGTTGCTTGGGCAAACCTAATGATTCTGTGTACTGTAGTAATTAGATAAATAGATAGATATTTTATTGCACACAGTTGGCCTGCGCCCAGTTGCGCTACTGGTCTAGTTAAATCTAAAGATTAACTGAGCTCTCGCTTAATAGTTAAGCCGGTTTTAAATAATTTTTGTTGCATCAATTAGAAAGTAGACTTACTTAATAAACTTTTACTCAAGGCTGGGTAAAATTGTTTTAGATTCCTAAGGATCGATAAAAATGTCTACTATTTCGCTTGTGACTATATTACCAAATAATTAATGCAAAATGTTGTATTGATTAATTCCTGTTTCGCTACTAATGAGCTGAAAGGTTAATCATTTCAAAAGTAAATTTTACTATGCATTTATACAAGTTTATACTCCATCTATAAGATAGTATTGTAAAGGACATGTGTAACTACAATTAGAAAAGGAAATCCAAATCCTTTAAATAGGGGTCACAAAACAATAATTGAAAAATGTGTAGCAATATACAATGACTCCCAGAAAGTTCGCACCAAATGGGAAATTTTTTATTTCCTTTTTTTTAGAAATTTAGAAAAAGTCAAGATAAAAATAATACTGTTTTTTGAAAAATATGAAGAGTTTTAGCCGTATTTTATTATCACGTGTTAAATTTTAACTAAACTGAGATAACGCAGTAAGTAACGTTTGTACCGCATCAAATAAGACAGATTAAACTACGTATAAACTACACTACTATCATGTTGAAAAAACATTTGTTTGCGTAATTCAAGAGGTATATTCAATCAAGTGATTGATTTCGTAAAAACAATTATTTTTCGGAATTTAAACTCCCTCTAAAATCAAATAGGATATTCTAGCGGTTGCGTGAACCATGTACATTTTGTTGTGAAAATAATGTTATAGCGTAGGGACCTATACCCCAAAAAAATGGGTCGTAATCCAAACGTAATTCAACGTACGCAAAGTGGAATACTTTCAAGGAAGACGGATGACATAAATCCGCAGAACGCGAGCGTCATATATCGCGGAAGAGAAATAGTTAACTGCTTGAAAAGTTAGCAGCGTCTGATACCGCCCAACAGCTTGTGTATGCCTCAATTAGTATGGAAAAATATCCTGACATAAATAAGTGTTTGTGACATGAACAAGTGGCTCGATTAGCTATGCTGATATTATTTTAACAATGTAACGAAATAGAAGCTGATAACCACCTTTGTTTTATCGCCTTCGTATTTATGAATATTGGATGTCCCGGAATATATTTTAAAGAGACGATCTGCAAAAAATTTTACTGCGCTTCCGATGTCGGGTATAATTTTACCATCAGGATTGTGTAGCGAAATTGTACATTTAGGCGAAATGCTGGATTTTCACAATTCTCCACGACGTTTCAATTTTATTACGAGAATTAACAAAGCGGAACAAATACCAAATTTGTGTGGCTAAGACTCTCCGATAGACCACTAAAAGTATGCTCCTTCAATGATGTACCGCAGAGAACGTCATTTGTACCGGCTATTACTATGACATAATCTTCTCCGTTGAATGATTTTGTGGGACTTGCTGCATCTTATGCTAGTGAAATTTTGCATTCGGCTTGTTAACAATTTCAACCTGATATCCCCCAGTTAGCGCTCTGGAGACAACATTCCAGACTCCCTTGAAATGATTATCACCAAGCAGGAATGCCTTTGGTTTATCGATTGTCTTTGTTTGAAAATTAAGGGAGGTTTTATCCAGTTGCGTAACTCTACCTGTGACTTGATTCCAACGCACTCGATGTTTATATCTGTTTTATGGTAGTAGATCTGCTTATCTGTATCGAGGAATGCATGACAGCAACGGTATCAGTTTGTATGTTCTACATTAATCTTTACATTGTCTTATGCAAATTTTCAATCGTAAGTTGTTTTCTGCCTAATCTACTCCTCAAATTGCCATTTTTTTTGGTAATTCGCCCATCTATTCCCTAAACTCAAAATTCTGCATTTGGCTTGACCAAGTTTTTCCCACAAATCCATGCACAATATCGAAATCGAACTTACTATAGTTCGATAATTCTGGTTTTGTGAAAGATTTGATACATTTTCCAATGATTTGTTTGTACTCGTGCTCTGGGATCTTGTTATCGTAATCGAGACAACCAAAACAGAGAAATATAATAATTTTGAGACATGCATAATTTTATTAATCTTTTATATTCCGCAGCCTTCAATTTCGAAAACTCAACCAAACCATAGTTTCTAGAATTAGTACGCTTAGAAAAAGTGAACAAACGTCGAACGGTACTAGGATTACCCCTTCTGTTAGTTTTATCTTATTAATTTTATTTGCAAATTTTAAAAAATTCTCTGCACTTAGGTTATCCATTTTATGGGGCAAAATTTATATGTTGAAGAACCAATGCCGGACACTATTCGTCTCATGAAATTACCTGGTCTGTGAATTATAAGTAGGCAATATTTTATTTTTTTTTTATTAATTAAGTTGAGACAGATGCGGTGTATATAATTCTACTTTTAATTTACTACGTCTAGCGTGCTGGTATCTTATTTCGTTTTTTAGCCCGTGTAATAACTTTTAATGGTTCTTTACAGTTACACAAAATTTTAATCAGCATGAATTAACTTAACCTTACATTTCTTACATTACTGAATCAGTTTAATTCCTTGGGCTGGAGAGCCATAATCACAATGATTGCATGGTTATATAATTCACAGATATCGGCGTAAATTCCACCCCACACAAATTAAGAATTTATTCGGAAGGCAGCGTTTCAAGAGTACGTGGACTTTCATTGTCATCCGTGTTATCGACTGAATTGTGAAAATGTATCGCACATGCAATATTTCCTATGCAGGCTCTTGAAAATTCTTAAAATAGTTAACGTTTTACTACGTATTGGGTGGTCCTGGATGTCTTGTGTCTTTTCGGGAAAGGAAGGAACGAAAACGAACCATATCTTTAAAAGGGCATTATGGTAAGAAATCAAGCAGACTCGAGTGGGCAATAAAGGCAAAATTAACCTTCTAAACAAAGGATTAAAATTTAACATTCGCGGTTCCAATTAATTACATCAATAAAAAGAAATATCAGAAACCCAGATGTCACTACAAAAGACTTTGTCAGAAACGCATGTAAAATTAAAATAAAAATTGCGGCAAAGTTAGGAGGAATGTAGAAATTATTAAGAACCTCAGAAATAAATATTGTTTTTACTTTAAAGCAGATGAAGAAAATAGAATAGTTATTTTTTATTAAAACCGCGTCAACACAATGTTAACGTCAGCACCACAAGGAGAATTAAAACACCCTAGGTTCTGTGATAAAAGGCACCAAAGATACTATTAAGGGACTGCTCCAACTTAATTAATAAAAAATACATTGCCTACCTAAAATTCACAGACCAGGTAATTTCATGAGACCAATAGTCTCCGACATTGACTCCCCAACATATAAACTGTCCAAATGGCTACTGAATGAATACAAAAATTTGCCCTACGAAATAGATACCGTAAGTGTAGAAAATTTTTTAACATTTGCAAATAAAATTGAAATGATTGATCTAACAGAAGGGAAAATCCTAGTACCGTTCGAATTTTTGGTGAAAATTATAAAACGCGTAGACTATTACGAAAATTATGAAACGAAATTATGAGACGAAAATTATGAAACCCGTTATTTTTAATCCAAATAAAAATACAACATGTACAACAATGGGGAGAGGTTTAAATAAATTTGGAATTTGAAGGTCACGACGATGGTTAATTCATTATCTGCTTTTATTGTAAACCTTTTCATGAGCAAATTTGAAACCAACTTGAGGAAATAAACCAAATATTTCTCGTAAATTTGGCTGAGGTGCGTATATTACATTTTCGCTGTGTTTAATACCAATAAAGGGAACATACAAGATTTTCCGAAACTAAATTAAAAATTTACTACAATCAAGTTTACAATAGAAGAAGAAGTGTGCAATTGGCTTTGTTACGTTCTCCTGGTTTGAAGAACAGCGCCACTGTAGCCTGCTCGTAAATTCCTGAATTACTTGACCAATACTTACTTGTAGAGTATGTTCGCTTATTTACCAGATGAAAGGTTGTACAGTGAAACTCAATGCGCATGCGCAAAAAAATACATTTAAAAAATAAAATGTGTACACGGTTTCCACTCTTGCCTATGTACAGTTACGATGTACGTAAGATATATATATATATATATTTGCAATAATTGCAGTTATTCGAGCTCTCTTATACATGTAATGTACATTAGCATGTGTATATGTATGTTTCTTATATGCTTCCGCAGAAGCTTTGTTAGAGGCATGTACTAATGCCTCTATCTCTTTGCATGCACCACTACCTTTTTATAGGGGAGCCAACCCTATTTATTTCGTAAATTCATAAGCGCACCTCGGTGCTATGCTTATTTATATGTCCCTTTCCAGGAGCCTAATATATTTTCCTTGTTTTAAATTTGCCTAAGGGACTTGGCCCTGTATCATTGGCATGTATTTGTACTTGAACCAAATACGTTCGTTATTTTCATATTTATAGGGGAACCCACCCTATCTCTTAGAGCTTGAACGCCTTGTCGAGGGCGACAGTAGCGATAACAGCCGATCTCAAAACAAAAGTAATGTCACAGCTACCCAGGCGTTCTCGTTCAAAATAATACGCTATGTGCAATCTTTAGCTCTCTTCTACTGCGCCCCAAAGCAGGGAAAAAGCCAGTAGCCAGCAAATGTGCGAAATGCGCACCGACAAGTAAAATGGAGCGATGATGCCGACATTACATAAGGAAAATGGTCCGTGAAACTCGTCCGCTACGACGAACAACTAAATGAAAAAATTTCTAAGTCCCGATACGACAAAGGTCCGAACAAACGTACAAAAGACAACGGGCACTGCGGCCGCAACGACCGTCAACACGAAGCGGAGTGATCGTACTTGTAGAAGATGTCTATACATGCGCGCCGACAATCTTACCAAAATGATTTCCGACACAAACTTAACCGAAGACTAAATAAATGTATAGACGATAACGGACACAGTAGCCTCGACGAACGATGATAGAAAATCGAGAATTTGTACTTATTAAAGAAATCTATGCATGCGATCCGACAACCTTACCAGAATGACTCCTGCTAGAATCGTAACACAAGACTAAATAAATGTATAGACGACAACGGACGCAGTAGCCTTGACGTACAATAATAGAAAGTCGAGGTTTTCTACTTAATAGAGAAATCTATAGATGCGATCCGACAACCTTACCAGAATGACTCCCGCCAGAAATAAATGTATAGACGACAACGTCCGCGACGATTCCCGCCAAAACTAGAAACTATTAGAAACTTCCAATAATCATCCGACGACGTTACTGTACACGTTACGACGAGGTACGAAAGGTGACCGAGAGTGCACGATCGCTAATACCTCGACCGTCGCGCGGGAATTGACTGCCTGTGCTTGTATATATTAAATATTAAGAAAACTCCCATTATTTATTCGACAACGTTGCACTTACTGACTTTTAAATTAGGCACTTTTAGCTAGAGTAATGTGAATGGCCGGGTTGCATACATATACAATGCATAATGTACATACACATTAAAATAAAATTGGATATATTCTAAGAGAGCAAAATAAATAAATGATAAACATGAAAATAAAGTAATATTCTAAATGAAAATAAGGTAATAATGCTAACCCATACGGTTGCAAAGAAGATAAAATCATATAAAACACAAAAACAATGTTAAGTCCTTAACAGGCTTCCTTTCCTAGATACTTTAGTCACATACGTAACAACAATAAATTAGAAATAGACATCTCTAGAAAAGAAACCAATTCTAATAGATGCATCACGGCTGATTCATACCATTGCAAACTACAAAAAAATGTCCGCGATTTATCCCTGTCTAATAGACTTGTTAGATTTGCGTAAAGTAAGAGCAGGTACGAAAAAGAACTAAAATATATCAAACATGTACCGGGGTACAGTGGTTTCTTTTCTACGGATATTGACCGTTTTCTAAGAAAAGTCCAATATAAACACGTCAGAAATTCAATGACCTTGATATCAACAAAGACTGACAATAAGAAATTTATAATACTACCTTTCCACCCAATAGTAAAAGGGTTAAGTAAAATTTTCCATCAACAAAATATGAACGTGTCTTTTGCGCCAAAGAACAGCTTGAAGAACCCAAAGATAAATCGAATATGATGAAAAGTCGGGAATTTACCAAATTACATGCAATGATTGTGATAAAGTTTACATTCGACAGACAAGAAGGAGTATCGAAACGAGGCTCAAATACATATTAGACACTATCGTTTCGATAAACCAGAATTATCTAACGTGGCAGCATATGGTACAATCCAAGACATTGAATTAAAAAACCTCAAGCTACTTAAAAGTATAAATTAAAAAAGAATAAAAACTGAATAGAGAACTAAACCCAATTGCACACTCGAGTTTGCTTGATTTGCTACCATAACGCTCTGTTAAAGATACAGTTCGTTTTCGTTCCTTCCTTTCCCGAAAAGATACAAAATATCCGGAATCACCCAATAGGTTGTAAAAAGTTATATATTTTAAGAACTTTTAGAGCCTGCGTAGGAAATATTGCACGTGCGTTACATTTTTACATTCAGTTGGTAACCCGGTTGACAATAGGAGTCCATGTGCTCTTGAAACACTACATTCCGAATAAATTATTAATTCGTGTGGAGTGGAGTTTACTGTGATACCTGCAAATTATACAACCACACCTTCCTTGCAGTCGTTGTGAGTACATGAATACAAAACCAACCAACAATCGATACCCAAACAAATACAAATAGGAAATAGATAATTATAAATTTAACCCAAAAACATAGAAAGAAATCATTGATGATGTAACAATTTTTGTCTAATAACAGTCTTTTAATTTTCTTCTTAAAGATATTCGTGGATATTATTGTTTTAATATCGTTAGGCAATACAATGAAAAACTTACAGCCAAGATACTGTAAACTCTTCTGAAAATATTCTAATTCTAATTTCATATGTATGACTTGTTGAAGATACAAATTCTGATTTATATCTACGTACGAATGTAAAAATTTCTTTGTACGAATGTAAGAATTTCTAAAATATATGCATCATAAGCGTAAGTAATTTCTCAGCCTTAAATGTACCCTTGCAGGACTCTCTCTTAAATAAACTGTAAATTGTGCGAATCGCTTATTCCGAATAACAGAAGTTCTATTAACATTAGTAGATGCATCCCAATAAATTAGTGCATATTGCATTTCACGTGTTTCAATGCAAAGCATGTTCTTGTAAAATTAATATGATTATGCGATTTCAAATTTTCACCGACGATAAGACCTAATATTTTATTTAAATCTAGTTGATGTTGGCCTAAAGTCGGCCTTATAATGTTCTAGTGTATTTTATTGCAAAACAGTATACAAGTAGTTTTTCTTCATTAACAATTAACTTGTTCAAAGACAATGAAAAGACATCCAAAATACCTTGATCATTGAAAACTCTTTTTGTATTTATCATCCACATATAACGAAATCTTATTTACACTATAAAAAGGAAAGCATATGGTTAATGAAAATTAGAAAAGGGACAGGACCCAATATAGATCCTTGTGGTATACCTAATTTCAAATTAATACTTTCTGATATGCATCCTTTATTTACTACGCTTTGTGCTCTATCACAAACGTAAGTTTCAAGGAGATTACATATGTTAAGAATAAGTTGAAACTTTGAGAAGCATAATACACAAAAATCGTAAAGTGTAAAGCTATGTTAGTTACTAAAGGTACTTTGCATCAAATAGATTAAAAATCGCGACAAATTATTTTTCACACTTATATTCCAAGAATTTAATTGTGCAGATTATTGTGAATTACTTGAATCATAATAACAAATAAGGGATGTAACCTTTAAAAAAGCCCGGAATCTCAAATTTCAAATTTGGTTTCTAAATTTTTGAAAAAATTAAAAATTGATTGTATTTGAAAAACGTTGATAAACTCATTTGTGTTTTGATATGTATAGAGCTGATAGAAATTTAGCAGATAATAAAATTTGTCTGAAATCGTCCTTTTAGACAATCGACAAATAGTGTTATTTTGATTTTGTCATATATAAAATAAATGGTAGCTCGTCAAATCCAATTTGTTGCTTATTTAGTTGTTAGATATGACAAACTAATAACACAATTATTAAAAAAAAAAACGCGGAAGTAAACAATGTTCCCATTTCGCCTGAAATTTACGGCTGTCAGTATATATTGACATTTCCATATAAATTTTAACATAAAACTTAAAAAAATAGTGTTTTGGCATATTAACGAAATTGTACATATACGAGGCGACCTGAAATGTTTTCGCAATCGGCAAGATACGACGCACTAAGGTGGAAGTGGATTCATTGGTCGGCAACTTTTGTTATAACAACTGTCAAAATTGTAGGCGTCTACTGTTAATAGTTGTTTAAGAGTGTGCTTTGTGTAACTAGTCAGGCGGCTTCGCAAAAATGGATGAAATCGAATTTCGGGCAATGATAAAACACTTTTGGATGGCTGGGAAACCGGCCACGGAAATTCGAAATATTTTGCTAGAAGTTCATGGCGAATGTACTCCATCAGTATCGACCATCTGCTTCTGGGTGAGCGAGTACAAACGTGGCCGCATAAGCTCAAGTGACGAACCACGCAGTGGACGCCCAAAAACCGCTACCAGCGATGAAATGGTCGACAAAATTCATGATGTCGTGTTAGACGATCGCCGATTGAAGCTGAAGAAGATAGCAGAGACAACAGGCATCTCAGAAGTACGCGTTGGTCATATCCTACACAAAATTTTGGGTATGAAAAAGCTTTCGGCGCGATGGGTACCACGTTTGCTCACACCGGTGCAAAAACGAAATCGGGCGACCGTTTCGGAGGAGTGTCTAGCCAGAATCCAACGCGATCCAAGGGATTTCTTCTTGCGTTTCGTAACCGTGAATGAGATTTGGATCCACCACTACATACCGGTGATCAAGGAATAATCGAAGCAGTGAACTTTTCCGCGCGAATCGACTCCGAAGAAAGGAAAGGAGAAACGGCCTCATTTGCTGTTGAAAGAATGTGCATAAGAGAAAGAGATTTTCCTCAAGTGAGGAAGTCATCGCTGCTACAGATGGCTATTTTACAGACCTCGAAACATCCTACTTTTCCGACGGCTTCAAGAGACTGGAGCACCGTTTGAAAAAGTGTATTGATTTTCGAGGAGACTACATCGAAAAATACAAATAAAAACCACACCAATACCGTATTTTTCTTATCGATTCCGGAAACATTTCAGGTCGCCCTCGTACATCTAAGCTGTGGCGAAAACCTAATGTTATAGTAGGACCATATTTTCGCGGCGAATAGAACCGGAATAAAGTCGAATAGCTTGCTTAAATAATTTAAACACTTTCATACGCAGAATCTTTATAGAATTCGTAATACAACAAAGGCCATAAGATCATGTAACCCGTGTACTTATAATTTTGTTGGCCAAATCTTAGGCGCGCCCGACGCACGACCAATACGGAAAATTGACCGAGTTTGTTGAACCAATCTGTCTCCGTTTCCCTGCTGTGTATGGTACACCTTATTACGCGTTATAATGTATTTATACTTCATTATATGGAAGAACATTTTAACAGTTTATCTGTCTATACTTCATGGTGAATAATAATATGTAAAATTAGCCAAATCTTCGGCGCGCCAGATTCCCACCCAGGGCAAAACAGAAACCTACCGTGTTCCCCGTGTGACTTGACCGTTTCGCAGCCTCTGTTTGACAACGATAGAAGTCGTAGGTTGCATTGCGCGTAATAATAATTAATTGACATGTCGAACACGCGTATGATGTGTTTGTGCAAAAACGATTGCGAGAGATGTGTACGCAATACAACTCACATATAAATAAGGGCACGAAAAAATTACTTTTGATGTTTATTATTTGTACTTGGCCCTTAACTTGCTTGATAAACAACAGTTTCAACACTTCTGGCATACATACAACCCAAAGTGGAAGTTACCGCCTCGAACAGTATAAAACAGCTGAATTACAAAATAAACAGCAAACAGTTGTTGTCATATGTAGACGATACTACATATCGCAAAAAAACTGTTGTAAACGTTATAGTACGTGTACTGGTAGAACCTTTGAAACCGACGTTTGTAATCTTATTAGCTAGCAAGAGACTACAAAACCGTACTGGCGAAGCAATTACCAGAGTAATGTAATAGTATAGTAAAGTAATAAAATAAATACGTTAAAAAAAATCAAATTTCTCCTAGTCAACTGTTGATGTCCATGAGAGATGATGCCGCGACAATGCACTTAGTAGACCATTCTCTTCAAGGACAGTGTGTTATACTTTTACATATTATGTGTAAAGTGCATGCTTTACATGTGGTGGCAGAAACTACTCCACCATGTTATCTAGAGGTAAATGATAATATGATATAATATATAATGATATAATACAAAAAAAAGTGTTTCTGAAATCTGCGAAACGTATTCGAGCATTTCACAGACAATGTCCTGGTATTTCTGAACTGCCACAGTCGATTCTTATACGTTGGGGAACATAGTTGAAAGCGGCTTCTTATTATTGTAAGCATATCGGTTATGCAGATAGCGATTAATGTGTATTAGTAACAGTTAATTATGTATTAATACCAAAATTCATATAGTGCATTTATTTATTTCCCTAGTTAGGAAATCATCAATAAAACACTTAGACAACAAGGGAAAGAAATATATTTACATAACTTCAGTTATTACATGCTCAATTCAATTTTGAAAATGACGTGAGTGAAGTATATACCCTTCTTAATAATGTAAAAGTAGAAGTTATTTGAAATTACAATTCTAATAAAAACATTCTTAATTACAAACTAGTACGACATTAAAACGGCAAAATAAGAAAGCAAATAAAAAAAAAAATAAGAAAAAGAGGAAAACATTTAATATTTTGTCCAAAAGCCATTCTTGGATATCTTCTTATCATATCATTGTGGTTCTCAGGTCCTCCCAAACTCTAGTTGCATGTAGATAAAGTTAGTCTATATTTCGCATTTGAGGTTCTCCACGAAAATAACCCTATCAATTAACAATAAATTAACCCCAAAAATCATCTAGGATCCGGAGATTTTGTCGACTAATTTAAAACGGTAAATTGCGGATGGTCTTCAAACAAGTCTCTAACTATGCGCGGTATGTGTACCACCGCACTATTATCCTGAACAAACACTACCGGTTCATAGTCATATATCGTCCACACACTAGCGGTTTCCAGAATGTAAATATATTCATTGGCATTCATCCTGGCTCCAGTTCTCACTAACGCAACTGGGCTGGCTGCCGTCATCCAACCCCATACACTTAAACAAATTCAATGAAAATTATTTTCAAACCTTTTCTGGCTTTCCTTAATTACTGCAACATCGTTAGGTTTGAATCAACATCCTAACTCTAGTTATAATTTCTCTATTTTCGGGGTTTAGAAAAGGGGCACAGAGAAATTGCTGCATAGAACTCAAGGCCAGGAAGATATATACCTCCTATTTGAAGCGATTCTTTCTGTCGGTCACATGCAATGTTATCGTGGCCGATATTTCTTATTTTCTCAAATGTTTACGTAATCCTTTCTTGTAAGTATGTTCAACGCTTTATTTTATTGTGAATTAAAAAAACAGCAAATAACTGCATCATGAAATAAAAATTGAAAAAGAGTGAAAAAAATTCAAGATTGGACATCACCAGGTATGATTAATTGTTAGATTGTTTGCCTACCTCCTACGTCCCCTCGATTCGCATTTAAACTTTAACATAGTATGCTATATGTGCATACACATCAGCGAAACGGAAAGAGATTGGTTCAACGAACTCAATCAACTTTCATATCGGTCGTGCTTACAGAAAACACCTACTAAATTTTAACTTTCTACTCGCACCCTGAGTCTTCAGCTATAAACAACTAAATCGGCGCTGTTTTGAAGTTCACATGTTTTTGTTTTAATAAAGTTATCTCTATTAACACTTATTATACCGGAGTTTTTTCGTACAGTTTCTGTATATGGCATTGGGATGCACTTTTAAAAAACATCCCGGTAATAGCTTTCAAGTTCTCGATATATTTACATACGCACTACCGGCCATAAATGTTTACCCACCTACATAAATGGAGAAGCTATTTTTTATCCCTAAGAAAATATTTACAGTAGAACCCGGTTATAACAACTTCGGCTGTAACACTCCTTTTTTAACGTCAAATTTTAAGCGGTCCCGTACTTTACTATTCAAACGTACAGGGAAAAACTCGATTTTAGCGTCAATAACCCCTGATATAACGACAAATATTTACCACTTGTGATATGTATTTATATTATCATTTATGGCTCAATTCTCAGTATTTGGCTAGCCTGCAACCGACCGTTCGGGGATTACAAGAATATTACCGTTCGTTGAATTAAGATTTCTTGCAATTTGCCTAGCCTGCAACGTTCGACCGTTCGGGGATTCCAAGAATATTACCGTTTCTTGCAATGCGCCAGACAAAGTTCGTAAGAGATTTCCTCAGTCGGCATTTGAATCGCGTGAGTGAAACATCCAAAGTTCTTTATCGAAAGTTTCAGTTTTAAAGCGAAAAAGTTTAAGCGTGAACGACAAAGTCACGATAATCAAAGCAGTCGAAAGTGGAAGGAAGAAAGCGGACGTGTGTTACGAATTTGGGTTAGTTAATTCTACGATTTGTACAATTGTGAAAAATAAGAATAAAATCATGAATACCTTTGTGAAAGCGAAAGAAAAGTCAAAAAAAATTCGATCGTGCGAAAAGGTTGAAATCGACGAAGCGCTTATTACGTGGTTTAAGCAATGTAGAAGTGCAAATTTACCCGTTATTGTACCACTGCTTTTGCAAAAGGCCGAAGAATTTGGAAGTTTATTTGGAGACACAAATTTTAAGTGCAGCAAAGGGTGGCTGGAGCGTTTCAAACGGAATATATAATATATAATAACGTTCGGAAAAGTGAGCGGTGAAGCGAAAAGTGTTAATATGGCAGAAACAGAGGCGTGGCTAAATGAAGTGTGGTTTTAAGACAAGATTATGAATACAATGAAATTTACAACGGCGACGAAACGGGAATTTTTTATAAACTTCTTCCAGATAAGACTCTGATGATTAAAGGCGACAAACGTGTAGGCGGTAAACTAGCCAAAGAACGGTTTGTGTGTGCTAATATGACCGGTACGGAGAAACGTAATATTCTTGTCATAGGAAAGTCAAAAAAGCCACGATGCTTCAAAAACATAAAAACACTCCCAACAAATTACTGCGCAAACAAAAGACCATGAGCGACTTCAGAAATCTTTGCAAATGGGATAAAGAACTTGCGGCTAAAGGTAAAAAAATCTTGCTTTTAGTCGATAACTGCCCAGCACATCCATCATTAGTCCACTTTAAAAATATTAATTTGGTGTTTCTGCACCCAAATTGCACTAGCATCCTTCAACCAATGGACCAATACGTAATAAGAAGCTTAAAATGTTTTTACAGAAAATTTCTTCTGCAGAAAATTATTACGGGTATGGGCAAGAACGCACCATGTGCAGTTTCACTTCTCGACGCGTTGGACTTTTTAGAGAAGGCTTGGCGTAGTATAACCTTTGAGACTATAGCAAACTGCTTTAGTCATTCAAGATTAAGGAATAATCCAGCTTGTGACAACTTAAATGAAGATGACGTTCCGTTATGTGAACTTATTAAAAAGTGGCAGCAAAATCAGTTTTGTTTCGACGACTTTGCATCCGTGGACAGTTGCCTTATTACGTCGGGAATGCGTTCAGATTCTGATATCGTGGAGGACATAAAACAGCGGGATAACGAAAACGAAAATTCACATATGTATCTGTTTACCACCCGTAATATTGTCTCCCACCAATTCTTGTATGTAAACATGGAACTTGTAAGAACTCCGCCTATAGTGTCATCTTGTTATAGCGTCAAAAAATTCTACTGTGTATTGTTAAACTGTAAATACGAGATAGATTATAATACCTCTGTAATGTTGTGTGTACCTAATGAGCCGACTGGCACTAAAATGTAAAAAAATTGGTTCTTTTTTTGCGACATGTTCAAGTAGACGGATTAGATAAAGAGCAGTTTTTGGGAAATTTTTGCCACGGCCGCTATAAAATATGAAAATAGATGAGTTTGCGTTCAGCTTTCATATTGCAAGTAATGAATAGTGAAGAGTTTGTGCAGTGTTTTAAAACGTTTAACGAATAACGTTAAAGTAATGCCAGCGAGAAAAAATTATTAACGGAAACGCATGCTCAAATAGTGGCAAACCGCATCAGTAAAGTGACCGAGCAATTGCTAACTTACTAAAATTATACCGCAGAACAGTGGATTATAATGTTAAAAAGTATCAAAGAGGTGGCAGTGTATCCAATAAACAGCGACCCGGATTGTCCAAAATAACAAAACCAGCAGAAGATCGCGCAATTATAATTGCAAGCAAATAAAATAAACGAAAAATAGCGCTCGAAATTGTTGCCGAAGTTAGCATCACGATAAAAAAGTACTTTGTAGTACATTTGCAATATAATTTTCTATTATTCTTCTACAACTGTTAATGAAGACATGCGTTAATAATATATTAGCATGAAATGCAACTATTTAAGTGTTAGTTTACCTTCTGCATTTTTTTATATCCATCTTTAACGCCCTTAATTGGTTTATCGTGTTCAATATTTTGTAACAAATATTCGGCAAAAAAAAATTTAATCTATTTTCCTAATAATGTTTTGCCTTTCCGTTAAATGTCGACGAGCATGACAGTTATAATGCTTTTCTTTCAATTTAAAATTATTTACTAGTTCATGCACTTCCTTAGCAAATGAACCACGGACATCTCATGCAATAGGTACATTACACTACTGCTCGTAATAGTAAGGAGACTTCCTATTTCATGCATTATTTGACGCTAACTGCGAAACATTAAACAAACAATTATAAGAAAAATATTTATTCATTTACGACTTGTTGCACATGTGTACACAAAAAAGTTATAATAAACATTAGAAAATATAAAATAAGTTACACTTTCTTCTTATCGAAAAATTTACCTCTTGATTTAATAGCTGCTCACAAAATTCATCCCATTCTTTCTGTGTATCGTGAGGAATATTATTTCACTCCCTCTGCAATGCCGTCCAGAGATGGGTTTTGGACGTTGGGACATTCGCTTCTGATGCGCCTGTCCAGTTCGTCCCACAGGAATTCTATTGGATTAAGAGACTCTGGGAAGGCCAAGTTATCATTTTTAATATTCCTTCGTTCTCTGCTTCGGCGAGGTAGTTTTTGCATAATAACGACATGTGTTTTGGATCGTTATCGTGCATCATCTCAAAATTGTTGCCTATTAAGTGCAATCCGGATGGTAGAGCATTTTCTTCTAATATCCTGCGATATATCTCCTTCCTCATTCCATTAATTTTCACAAAGTCCCATGTTCCATTTAATGAAGATATGAACTAATCAGTTCTATTGTTCAGTCTTTGTGAGTGCTAGCCTACTGGACGCGTTTTGTTTATTCCAACGACGAGGCAGCGGTTTTCGTGTAGCAGTATGGCCGAGGAGGCTTGCTTCTTTTAAATGACGTTTCACAGTGCTAAGAAATATCTTCCTGTTTCTGAAACGCTTCAGTTTCAGGAGCCGTTAATCGTCTATTTCTCTTACTAAGCAATTTTATGCGTTCATCGTAGCTCTTGGATGTTGCTCGAGGATGCCCTGGACGATTTTTGCTAGTGTACCAGTTTGTTCGAAGCGGCGAACAATTAAATTTACTGTGGATTCTTTTACATACCGAAATATTCCGTACATAATATCCTCCTTCCTACCTTCCTCTGATAAAACGGCAAACTGTCCCCTTCGCTGTACTGCCGCGAGTTCATCATAGCATAAGGTATAACCAAATTGTCTTAATAAGAAAAAAAAACCTTAACTGCCAAACTCGCGAAATTAAAACAAATCCAAAAACCAAAACACGACAATTCTATAAAATAAATTTATGACATTCATTTTTAAGCTTTTTAAACATTTTGCATGTGAATGTGATTTGAATTTATGCAGTGGCAAGTTATTTCTGTAGTCACTACTACTACGTCTATTTCGCACTTAAACGATAGCATTTACTGCACTTTGGTTAACTTCAGCTTATTTGATGTATCACCAAAAGGCTATGTAGAAATTTCTTTTAGAAACTCTGCAAGCAATATTCTAAGAAAAATAATCATCTTAGAGGTGAATTATATGGTAAACAATGTGTTCGGGATTCCCAATTCATAACACAGTGCATTCAAATGATAGTGTTTCTGAAATAATAGTTTGTTGCTATTTTATGTATCAATTGAATTTAGGTCACGTACCAAATAAATGGTTTGTAATGACTCTCGGTTTTTATTGTTGTTAGCAAGTTATTAAAAACGCGTAGTGCATGTGAAACGCTATATTTAATCATTAAAAAACACATACGTGGTGTAAAGAGGATATTCAATTTCGACAACCATTGTCTATGCACTATGGTATATCGCATGCGTCGGCATAAGCAATATGCGTGTGTATCGCACTAACTAATGCGAGGCTACAGATGTGCCTCGATACATCTCTACGTTATAGAAATTACTACTAGCTTCAACTGAAGGTGATGCAACTTTTAGTATTTAGATATGAATCCGAGAAATTTGAAAGTTTGAATATTAGTATCAATAGAATCAATTCGGTATTTCGACATATCCCCATACCAAAAGTTGAAACATTGGCTTAGATTCCATTCTAAATTATAATATGTATTACAAATACTCTCTATTAACAAAGGGTGATAAAAAAAATTGAAATTGGTGTTTTCTTTTAAGCTGTATATGACATAAAAGAAACTGCAGTTGAAATTAACGAATTACCAAAAAGTACAGGAGCAACGTGCATGTGTTGGAGTCCTAAGGGTAAACAGTTAGCAGTTGGTAGCAAGGATGGTAGAATTACTCAATATAAGCCCGATCTAAAAATTGCAAAGGTGATAGATTGTCCTCCATTAGAAGGACTTCAGTATCCAGTGGCCCTGCAGTGGATATCTAACTATCAGTTTATTGCTATTTATGCAACAGGCAAGAATGATCAATGCAATTTAATAGTTATAAACAATCCCAAAAAGGGTGATATTACTTACATAAATTACGAAGATATATGCTATAGTTATGGTAATACCAGACTGCATCAATTTTATTTATACTTTCAGAATGTGTGGTAAGTACTTAAATGATAATTTTCATAACTATATTGCTGTAATTATAGTGCTTGTGTGTTAACGCAATGTTATAGAATTTTTAAAAATCGCATTATGAGACTTTCGTTGGTTTTTATAACAATAAATTATAATTTATCCTGTAACTACCAACGTTAAAATTTCTTTTCTCGAAATAATTAACGTTGGTAATTACAAAAAAAATTATAATATATCATTAAAGAATAGCTGTACCGCAATTAGACAAACATTCATTACGCTGATATTGTTTTAACAAAGACTTCTTTTAATTTTTTTATTCTACTAACGTACGATAAAAAATGAATCCCCCGAATCAATGATTATTACTTGTACGACATAGCAGAAACAATCGATAAGGGTGGGTGGATACGATTAAATAGACTTGTATACGGGCCCTGGCATCTAGACACGTTAAAGAAATAAACGATGCATGTGCTATAAGGGTAAAACCAAAAATCTACAATCTAAATTTTGTTGTTCACTTCATTTGTTTTTAAACATATCGAAATCATTTTAAACATAAACCGCATGGAGCAGTGGATAAACTCGTTTGGTGGAATAGTTTTATTGTCTATATATAAGTCTACCTCTGATGTCGCACATATTTTGCCTCATCTAATCAGTTTTATTTTTTATCGTTTACAATATTTCAATAGAACGCTATTGCAGCAGCCTACCTCGCTATGTATTTGTAACAGATTTTACTAAATTTAATTAATTATATTATTAATATAAATTTAAGGAACATCCTATTAGTAGCGTCTTCTAACAGCATGGAAGTAGGAGTGTTAGGATTCGAAAAAGATATTTGGAGGCAGTGGATTTTAACAGATGCTGCTAGAGCAGAATTACCACTAAACGCTACTAACCAAGATACTTTGCCTATTGGGCTAGCTTTTGATACGTCCTCAAGCCAACCATTGTCGTGGGGTGAAGGCACTATTCCTCCAGCACCACTCTTATTGTTACTTTCAAACGACGGAATCCTCTGTGGCTTTTATGCCATTAATCTTAAGGAAGGAGCAGCAGCTATATGTCGATTACCAGAGACTCTAAATAATACCCTTTCATCGCCATATTTTACAAGAAATTCTGATCCGATAGAACAACTTCCGAATAAATCTATCCCTTCGACTTCCATAAATAAGCAACAGGTAAGACAATTTCAAAGAAATATAGATTGTTAGATTTAAGTTAATGCATTTTAAAATCTCTATTATACCACTTGATGTGTTTTGAGTATTAACCGTTGACAGTATACTTTGCAAAAGTTTTTAAACAAATAATGTTTTAAAGACGTTTATAGCTATATCTGTTTGTAGTCTGTTTGTTCGGAACTAAACAAAAACAAGTGCAATAAAAAAGTGACGGGGAAAATTAAAAGCTATAATATATGTTTGTTGATTTTTATGATTGTATCTCTGCAATATTCTTATATCACTTGTTTTTCAAATAGTGCGCGACCGCTCACCATTCGTGTTTTTGTCAGAAAGAAAAATAAAGAAGTATACCACAATAATAACCAATAAACGGCAACAGCATTCCAAATGTCAATTGTTCCAAGCGTTCTTTTTTGTTAACCTACATTATTGTACACATTTCTTGTCATGCATCGATGGTTTGTTTTTATCAATCGAATTTCTTTGAACATTTTTCACGAACTTCAAAGTTAAAAACTTCTTTACTCCTTTATCATTGGTATTGGAATTGCTTATTATCTTTAATTTCTCTAAGCAACTCTATTTATTGACAATTTAATCACAAGAAATGCTGAGCATGCCCAAGTTATAGTTTTGAAGTTATTTATCTCTCCAAACCAAATTACATACATATCTCAATTTAGAAGATTAACCCTTAACCACCGTAGTGAAAATACTGTAACGTCTTCACCGTTGTGCGGTCTTGATGACCGCATGTAATAAACAAACTAAATCAAAATATATTTTTTACTCATTGAGAACATTCTTATTGGATTGAGGGCACCCTAAAATAAAACGCAAGATGCCTTTTAACATAGTTCGTTCTTTAACATAAACCAAACAAAAAATCCGTAAATAAATATTTTGCTCTGTTTTTAACACAAACGCTTGAATTTTTCTTTAGTAATATTCTATACGAAAATAAGAACAGATTCTTAACAATAAATGATCATGCGATTAAAAAAAACCAATAATATAAGAAATAACCTACAATACAAATAAAAATTTGTAGAGGATCAAATATCCAAAGATTGTGTTTACAGTTTTTACAAATGTTTGACCCACATGCTAAACACACATAAAAGGTTTTTTTTTTAATTCTAGAAGAACAAGTGCAAGTGCGGAAGTGTGCATTTCCGCTCAATCATTTTTAAATTCTGCAATTCAGATCTTTGAGTACTTTTATATGTATATTTCGGTCTGATGGTGTATAATATTACACATACTGCAATACAACTTGTAGCAGATCTGCCGTCAATAAGAGATTCCAGCAAGTAATTGCATCAGCTTATCGATTGTCGCAACCCTGGAAGCTGTATAGCGATATTGTGCTTCTGGATTCTCGTGCGAGAAACAAAACTTTGCGATGACCACTTATAGCAAATTGCCCCATAAAATAATTTTATATTGTTTTGAGAAGTACCTCCCCTAGTTTCAGTTTCGTCCGACAGTTCATTAGTTTCTTCTCCCTCGCTAAGTTTAATTTCTGAGTCTGTTTCATGTTAACTTTTTATATAACTATCCTCATTTACACTGTTTTGGTCACTAATATCTTCACCTTATACCTCTTCATACCATGCTAATAAAGTACTCTCATGATCAGGATCGCTTTACCGAACCGTTTTGGATGTGGTAGGATTTTTACTCCTTATTTTGTGCAAAAAGCGCAGCTCAAATACTAGCGTCTCTGTGACCGCTTCATAACTTTAGCCGTGTTTTTATTGCGCACAGGAACAAATATCGACTTCAACATGCATCATACTGGCAATGCACTCACTTGAGGGTAACGAGGAAACGGATCCGTGATATTAAAGTGAGGATAAGATAAACAAAAACAAAAATCCGCTGCGTTCACGTACTACGGTGGCTAAGGATTAAATATTGTTCATTGTGAATACAAGTGCATTTAGTTATTTGACCTAGAGGCTACTTAATTTTCAGCGACGTACGCATTTTAATAGTGGTGGTAGTAGTAGTAGTAGTCGATTTGAAAATGAATCGAGTTAGGGATTTTAATGGATTCTAACGCAAAGCTCACATTTTGCTGTGTTTAAAATGGCCCTTCTTTTTGTTAGGATTTTAGTTGAAGGTACTTAAAAATCAATTTTAAAAGGGCTATTTCTAGGTTATATTTGGCGGTGCATGAGCATAGTTTACGAAACTTAAGTCGGTCCTTATTGTGCTTGGACTAAAAGTTGCTAAAACAAATAAAAAATATTGATGAGCGGTAGAATTTGATTTGAATATTAAGGAATAATCTGTTATATAATATTCACTATCCCGTATTTTTTATTTTTGTACGCAATATAGGTAAATAGACTATAGTCCGTCCCAACCTCCGTATTCAGTATACGTCTTATGGGAATTTGTTTCATGGTTGCCAAATCATCCGATCGGCTGTACATTACTATTTCCGGTTAATTATTTGCAATTTCACCCGATCAATTCATAACCTTTATTAACGTTTATTGACGTTGAAGGTGCAAAATTATTGACATTCATATGACATTTTGCTTATTATTTTATTAAAGTAACTAACTTTTAACAGAGTGCATAGCGACTTCGCTGCACGTAAAATTATAGGAAAAAATACTACAGATAAAATAGTTATATCTCAATATTTATTAACAATACTATACACACATCTATAAACAAATATACATATGAACGATATCTATGCAATGTACAGTGAATATTTGCTTCGATATTGAGGGTGCTATGCAATTTATTAAATTAAAAAAGAAGATTATCCATATATATATACAAATAATAGTTTCCACTTTTGTAACAAAAAGAACTGGAGTCATAGAAATACGTATATGTATAATACAATAATATTTAAGAAAGGAATAGCAATTACACACATATATCTATGTCTTACGTTAATTTTCTAGTCAGTCGAAGAATCACTTTGATCTTCAGATGATGACGAATATCTTACGTGAATAATAAATTCTTCGATGTCGTCTTGCAAATTATCCACTATCCACATTTCCTTTTCAATATTGTTTACATGTTTGATGTAGTTTTGCCAATTATTAGTTGTTACAGTGCTATACGCTCGTCGAATTAATTGCTCCATATCTTTTACCTTAAATGTGGTATTATTCATTCTTACGTAGTTTTTAAGTTGTGCCCATACCATTTCAATGGGATTTAACTCGCAATGGTAAGGTGGTAATCGAAGAACTTCATGACCTTTTTCTTTTGCAAATTCGTCAATCCTACTTTTATCATATTGCGGTTTAATTTGTGACACGCAATACAGTAAGTCCCTTTTTAGCATATCGGTACTGATTTGTATTTGTTTTTCATTGAGCCAATCAATGATCTCGTTTTTCCTCCATGCTGTTGTTGGAATTTTCTCCAATTTTCTGCAGTGGTAGGAAGCATTATCAAGAACAATGACTGACTTCTGTGGTATATTTGAAGTAATTTATTTATAAACCAATCCTCATACGTTTCTGAATCCATCTCATGATGAACATCGGCAGTGTTTTTCTTGCAAAGAAATGTATATTCAGCACCAGGAACAAACCCATTATCACTGCCTGCATGAACTAATGCAAAACGAGGTCCTAGCCCGGTTGGTGATTTCAAACCAGTGCTTAGTCCTTGAATAAGAGCTTGTCGACTACTTTGAATAGCAGTATCTGTCCAAGTTTTATTTACCGTATGTCCTGTATTCACCACATGACTCATCAGTGTATATAATAGTTCGACCTGAAATATAAAATTACAGCCATGTCAAATAGCAAGAGGTAAATTTTACCTTCTTCTCTAAATTTCTTGATCTCCTCGCAAGTATTTGTGCCTCCATCTAATAATCTCATCTCGTTCAATGAGTATACTTTTTCGTCCTACTTTTTTAAATTCGAAGCCCATATCGTGTAACAATCTATGAAAAGTTGTTCGACTGAAGTTAGGGAGATCATCGTCAGCATTGACAGTAGTAAGAATTGTATTTAAAGTAGGTGGCATATTCTGTATAAAAAATCCATGCACTTTACGTCGAATAGCTGCTTGCGTGTTCTCACCATATGTATGCAGTCGATCATTTACTTGTATGCCCTTCCTTTTTTTAGGTTTTTTTGGACTTGATAATAAAACCATTTTGTTGCTCCTGTTTTACATGATATATTGCACGGTCTGAGATGCCCAAAGCTTTACTTGCTTCTCGAACGGCAGCACTCACATTCATTGATTTATTGAAATAATTGAAAACATTTGCAATCATACACTTCTCCTTACGGTTAAATTTGTCTCCTCTGCGCCGTTTTCTTCCTATAGGCTCCATTAATGTAGTGAAAACTGTAATTACATTTATATTCTGTTATAACATTTATAAAAATAAATAAAAATACCCATATTACCCTGTGCACGCTTGAAAAAGATAGAAGTGTTCTGAAAAGAACAATTTGTACAACTATATAAGCAAATTAACAATTTAACGAAATATTTCAAAACAAGGACGATGACGATTGACAGTTGATGCTAATAGACAGATAGTATACAACTGTTGTCGACGCCGACAGCATATGTAAATAAGTTGCAACATAGCAACCGGTTGTAGAGATAGCGCTAATGACAGCAACCAAGGATAGTAAGAGATAAAAGTTGCTATTCTATCCCATACTGAATACGGAGGTTGGGACGATCTATAGTATTGTTTTGAAACTATGTTACATTATTGTGAAGTTGGTTTTTTTCTATGGTTCTTATTATAGAAAACAATTAACAGGGAAAAAGAAAGTGAATGCTATTTATTATAGTTTATTTATTATAACATGCGAAATACATAAAAGTTACAATAAATAAATGAATTAGTTTGGTTTTCAACGCAATTAACTAATTATAACTTCGAAGATTACACAAAAAGTGTACCGAATTGGTAGTAAATTATAAAATGCCCTCTAATATTAGCGTGATTATGTTAGATGCATTTAAGTAAGCCCGGCCGTCAATACGAAACACATAAAATTAATATGGTATAATTAAGTCTACACTGTTTGTACCGTCAAGGCACAAATTCGTCTGTGGGTCACATAAGGCAACTACCATAAAACGATAAACAAAAATAGTTCTAAAGTAGTAAATGATTTATAAATTAGAAATAATCACAGAAATAGCAACAAAAAATAGTTCTAACATATTAAGTAATTGAATATATTCATGCAAATAAAGCAACAAAAACATATTTCTAAAATAATAAACGATTAGTAAATTAACAAATAATTCTGGGAATAAAACAATATACTACAAAATAGTTTTCAAATAATAGATTGTGAAGGATGTTGTGTATTTTTATATTGATTTTGTCTTTCTTTAAGTAAAAGACTTAGTTTTCTCTAACTGTTTCTTACTTTTTTCTTGACTTATTATACGCACTACTCTAAACACATATCTTCTCTATATATTCCTCTCTACTCGCGCCAACTTCATGCTATATACCACAAGTCGTGGATTACTCTATTACCAACTTAGATATATTTCAACAGATCGGAAAATAATTCTGCAAAATAAACAATATGCTAGCAAGAAAAAAGGCAACTCTATAGCATGGTCTAAAATTTTTCAATTGAGGATGTCCAAAACTTTATTTAAATTATGCAAGTTTGAAGCATATTAATGTATGATTTTAGGAAAATAAATATTCCTAATTGAAGAAACTGCCCTAATACGAAATAATAAGAAAAAAGGAGACCTGAAATTTACACTGGGTACTGCTGTCTAACAGCGGAGTTCTCCGAAAAGGGCAACACCTCTTTTACGTACATCCTTACGCCGTGACCATTCTACAAAATAGTCTCACAAACTCTCCCGTGCAAACTTTTGGTGGCAAACCAACTTCTGATGAGTCTCCAGCAAGACTCAATCTTCTGGGTGTGAACAGCTGCTATATGTAATTTACTACCAGTTCAGTACACTTTTTGTGTAATCTTCGAAGTAATAATAAGTTAATTGCGTTCAAAACCAATCTAATTCTTTTATGTGTTATATAATAATAACATTCACTAGAAAATTATTGTCCCTTTTTCCTTGTTAAATGTTTTTTTATAATGAGAACCATAGAAAAAAGACTATGAGAACACATAATTTAACGCAGTTTCAAAACAATACTAGTCTTTTACCTATATTGTATGCAAAAATAAAAAATATGGGATAGTAAATAAATATTATACAATAGATTATTTCCCAATATTCAAATCAACTTTCACCGCTCATCAGTATTTTCTATCTGTTTTGTTAACTTTTAGTCCAAACACAATATGTACCAAATCACAGTACCTTTGAAAATACGCGAAACGTCAGGGACAAAAACCTAATGACACGACGGAACCCGACAACCGTTACGACTACAATAAGTACCAATTTAAATTTCGTAAAGTATGACTCATATACCACTAAACATAACCTCGAAATAGCTCTTTTTAAATCGATTTTTATGTACCTTAAACTAAACTCCTAAAGAAAAGAAGGGCCATTTTAAACACAGGAAAACGTGAGCCTTTCGTTAGAATCTATTAAAATCGCTAACTCGACGCCCCTTGTACGGAACTATAGCAAAAAAATACATTGGCGCAAGAGAATTAAGGTAATAATAAGGTCGAACATTTCATTTTAAATAACTCTGTGTGTTTGTAAACACTGCCTGAGATTTTTCGAGGACTACAGCATTTTTAGGATTTTGTTTTGTTGCCTTTTTAACTTCTTTAGGTTTGATTTAGAGGCACTTTCCTAGATGGTAGTTATTGCTAGATGAGAATAGCACGTTGCTTATGGTTTTTTTTAGTCAATTTGGTTGTATATGTTTAGTTATTGCTATTGTGGTGTTACAGCAATTACAAATCTAGATAATTATCAATGTTACTAAAGTGTACTAAATATTACCTTTTCCGTTACTACTTCCTAACCAATTTTACCACTCACACTACCTCGATCATTTCAAATTATATATTTTATAATTGAACAATTTTTTGTTGAAAACCATTGATATACGTATCGTTTAAAGGAAACGTCGACATTTTTTTAACATGCATATGAAGGTTCTAGTGGACTTTGTTGATAATTGTTTAATGTTTGATATATATATATATATATATAAATTACATTAAATTTACAAATTGTGAATTCGTAGTTGTAATAATTGCGTTTGATCAATTAAAAATAAATGATAGAATACTGTAAAATTAAAAGTACTTCTAGACAAGAAAATTGTTTTTTTACATAATCTGGAATAATATAAAGAGCAAAAGAAGGTGTTTGTTTAAATATTATAACCGAAAGTATTAATATATTAAAAGCAAACATAAGTAACATGTAATAAAAGTATTTACTTTAAATTGTGGATATTGCTTGAGTCATCGATTGACTAGACGCACATACTGTCAATCTTTGCTCCCTGCGAGTTATTATATGTTTTTAATTATTTATTTTTTCACTTGTGTATGTTGAAAGCAGTTAGCGGAAGTTGACAATACCAGATAATTAATAAGTATTGACTGTTGATATGTAGTTATGCAAATCTATGAACGTCTGGGAAATATTCTGAAAATTAGATACATGATGCTAGTCAGCTAAGAGTAGACTCTTTTGTTGTATATACTATCCTGTTACATCCTTTGATTATATTATATATATTATACATATATTTGTTTCAGGTATCAGGAAATCTACCACAGTTTAACAATGCGTTTTCGTTTACGTTTAACCAAAAATCAAAACCAGCTTGCAGTGTTAAGTCACTCCAAGCATCAGAAAGTTACCCGATCTTAGCTTCTACGCCACTAAAATCTACAATTAATCTAACTGAGAATATCAGTACGACATGTGAAAAATCTCGGATAGAAAACCTGCAAAGTAAAACGCAACCTTTGCAACAGTCAGCACCAATACCTGGCAAACAATTAGGAAGTATTAAACTGTTGGATTCTGAATTTTATATTCCTTCTAATGCAAATGAAGATCCTGAACCATTAATTACACAAATTATGAAAGAAGAATATACTACACTAGGAACAGAATTTAAATTATTTGAGAAAAATAATAGAAATTTTAAAATCAATTTAGGGGCAGACAAAGAGATGATAAATCTTGTCCAAACTGGAAACAACCTACAAGTGTTTCTGGAAGAGATCAATGATATTTGTCAATCACAAATTATAGAGGTATATATTTTTATATCGAGTTTTATACCATACTTTTATAGTCTACAAAATGAAATATTATTCTCTAATGTAAAACTAAGAAGAGGGATAAAATAACAATATAAACCATAAAATACAAAAGACATAAAATATAAATTACAACAAAAATGTAATCGAATACATAACTCATATTTAGATTCAGAAACATTTATGTAGTTTTATAATACAAATTAACTTATAACATGTGTATTCATTTATGATGAGAAAATATGGTTGTTGCCGCCTAGAATCAATGAAATGTTCCCGTTCTGTTTAGTAACCGTGTGTAATATGTTTTAGGTATACCATTTAAAGCAAAATCTAGTTCAAAACTGGGCATGGTATGAAGAAGTCAAATCTAGATTTACTACTAGTAAAGATCCTTCGCTAATAACGCTGGTACAAGCTCAACCTCTAGACGCTGCGTCGGCGAGGCAGCTAGAAGAGATACGGCATCTTCTGTACTATTTACAATCACAAATGATTCATGCAAGTGCCGCTCTTGATGAACAATGGGAAATATTTCAAAACTCCTGTAAAAAAAAATTAGGTGTAAAGTTGCCTAACATCGAAGCTATTTACCAATCGATGGTCAAACAGAGCGCTATTGTTCAAAAACAGGTAATGTTGTATTAATAATTATTACATCTCCACAAAAGATAACAAAAACCGCAGATTTAATTAAATTTAGACAAACTTAAAATGGAGTGTTTTGTTAGGAGCTATAAACCTCACTTTTACAGGTGACGTTGCAATAACAATTTTACAAAATAAACTTTTCATATATATATTATCGCTTACGTTATGCTTTTTAAAAGTCTAAGACGTAAGTATTTTTTTGGGTGTATATGATGAAGTTGCCACTTTTGAGATCTACTTATACAGAGGGAGGAGCTTAAATGTAATATTATATTAAACAAATCAGAGGCGATAGGTCATACAATTGTGAAAGTCAATTTGTTTTCATGAATAATAAAACTTCAATAGTGCGTTTTTCAAGTCCAAGTAATGGGAAAGTTTTAGGGTGGAATGTTTAGTTTATTATCAAAAATTTAGTTGCATATTCTAACGAGTGATCATAGGTTAAATCGTGATCAATTTTTCTTTAAATTCTATCGAATCTTTATTAGCAGAGTTCTTTGGTGCTGTGTGATATTCTGCCAAGAATGGGAATTATGGATATCTGACAAAGTATGAATCACAGATGTTGAAAATTAGTTTATTAATGTAATTTAATTAAAAATAATTTATAATTAAGATCTTAAGAAGGTTCTCGCCAATACTGTAATGATATGAATTGTTGTCTATTATTTACCAATGAATTTTTTCTAAAATTTTACTAGTTCACCTATTCCAGATACTTTCTCGTCATTGTTTGGTGCACGCCGTTATTTTTATTTAGGTTGATGTTAGGAGTTGGAGGCAAAGCACCGTTAGTACTCCCTCTTTATGAAATTTTAAACACAGATATTCAATCTGTACAGGTTTCTTTCAAAAGTTTTACAGATATCTACTTTGGGTATTCTTTAATAACTAATTATTCATAATTTTTCTGAAAGAGTCCCTTCAATAACACTTAGAGAGGAGACGTAAACTTTACTATCGTTTGTTATATATATCGCTTTTCGTAAACATATTTCTTATATAAATAAATATTTCAAAATTTCATCTTTAAAAGACGTTTAATAAAGTACTCACACATTTCAATTACATTGTATGAATATGCATTATTCCAAAATTGTACTTATAATCTTCTAAATTTCTCGTACGACGGAAGGCTGGCACGACTGGCAGCAATTTCCTTTATAATGTCACACATATCTAGTATGTGTGTGTACTGAGTGGCCTACCGTATAGGCGAACAAATGCGTTGCTATGGATATAAAAAAACACCAACAGATGTAGATCGTGTCATGTTGTCATCGTTTCTCCTGAGAAAGAATAATTAGTTATTTTCTCATATAACATATACATTTATAAATATCTACGTTTATATCCAATAATAAAGTGTATCAGCTGATACTACATATAAAATCTGGAAGTTCCGGACACTTACGTTGGAAGCCGAAGACCAGTCCATCCTAAAGGCGAGCCAGTGAGTACGATTTCAAAGGTAAAGGCGTCGAATCTTCTTAAGTTCTTCAAAATTAATTCTATCTTACGATCTCATATTTCGTTTCGTAAATTAATTAGAAAATTTAAAGTTTAGCTAGTCAGGGCTTGCCTTAGGTTTTCTGTAAAAAAACGCGGTATATATATATATATATTTGTTATTTGTCAATATATTTATCTTTTCAACTTTAGTATTTTAATTTTTTTCACTTAATTCAAAACAAATAAATCAAAATTTTAAATCAAAGAACACAGTTAAAAAAATTAACGAGCCTGAGATTTTTCACCACAATACGGAATAGTAAACCGTTAATCAACTGCCAAATAATCAAAATCCTTATTATGGTGATCCCGGGATATTTTAAGCATTTGATGTGCTAACATTGTTATTATGGTCATGTGGGAAGCAGTCTTTAACGAAGACCGGATATATGTAACACATCGAATTTTAGTACTTGTTTAAATATGTTTTTGTGGAATACGTAACATCAAAGTATTATCATACCACTCATTTCTTCAGTAAAAGAAATTCAACAGGTTGGTAGATATTAACTTTCGATACAACCGGAAATAAGAAATACCGTAAAATTGACTCCTTTGTTGTGTACTAAACCTCCAACTTCTCAGATTTCTCTGATCTACACCTTCCAAACATCGGTAGTTGTAGTTCCTAGTAAGATACTCAGGATTTATAATTTGTTGTTATACATATGCAGAAAGTACGTATTTAAATTTTACCAATTCTCCGCTATTAAGATTTCATGATGGTTGAGAGAAATACTTTATATACTGATTATTTAAAAGAAAAATATACATTACTTCAATTTGTTACAGGTATACCTACTGCGAGATATATCAAACCGAATCAAAATAAGTATGCAAGTTCGCACTACACCGCACTTGTTAGTTTCCGTAGATGTTAATAAATTAGAAGAGAAACTAGACAACTTGCAACTATCTTCAGATTTGGAAAACTTATTTCAAATCCAATACAAAAGAGTATTTGAGAGACAAAAGCAATTGACTGCTAATAAAAGCAGACGATTAGTGAAGCTACTTAAAAGTAGATGTTTAAATACTGTTTGCATTACCAAACCCCAATTAAATTACAAAACAATACAACTGAATGGATTATCGAACACCTTACTTTCACCTATTCCTCCTAAAAAAGAACTGCAACCGCAAAGACTCAGTTTTATGCAATCTACACCAAAAACCCTAGATAAACATAAAGGCTCTCTTTCAGGAAACATTGGGGAAGAAAAAATGCAGCAATCAACGTCGAGCGAAATTTTGAGTCGAAATCTTCCAAAAACTGAACCAGAACTAAACCAAAATATTTCTAACCTAGTTTCCACGAAATCGGATATTCTTATAGCTTCTACAGCTCTAACGCTATCCAGCAACGTATTCGGTGGTGAAGTTAAGACACCTTTAGGATCTGCATTCGTACCAACGGCACAGAATAATCTTGGTTGCAAAAGTGGGCCATCTGTTGAGATTATAAATTCTATACCAAAAAGTAAACCAAAAAATATTTTTTCCAACACTGTTCCCACATCTGTAAACGAACCTTCATCTAACTTAATTTTTACGGTTACAACAACAGATACTCATAAAGATATGTGCAATGTAAAACCAACAAGTGTAACAGCTACTGTGCCAAAATTTCTCTTTGGAAATTTATCTTTCAATGTTACAGGGCCAGAAACAGGTACGCTCACAACAAATAACGCCACTCCTAAAATTAATTTTAATTTCACCAACTTGTCAAAAACTGAAGACATCACAACTTCCACAAATCTTAGTCCTAAGACGGTTACTGTTAACACGTCTTTGTTAGGTAGTTCTACGTTTCCCACTTTTAAACCAAGTAATAATATCTCAACATCAACAAGTAGTTCATTACGGTTGTCTACCGCGATTACACCTGTGATAACGCCTGCATTATATCCAGATGGAATTACAACTGCAATGTCAAGTACTGCAGTATCAAATACGTCTTTCACATTTGCCAAGTCCTTTGAAGCATTATCACCAAGTAAGTGTAAGATGTCTTCAAACATACCAGCAGTGGTGTTAACACCTACCACTACTGCTGCGACATCTGTTTCTTTAGTTTCACCACTTACAACTTTTACAAGTCAGACGGAAAATAAAATTAATTCAATATTTGTAGGCAATACTCAATTTACTCCTCTTTCAAATAAAATTGGAACATCAACAAACACCACACCATCTGCTTTGGATTCTAAATCCATTGTATCTACCACTTCGAACACAAGCTTAGATTTAACAATTACAAATACAAATAAAGGTTCTATTTGTGCTTCACTCTCCAGCGCATCAATAACTGACGACTCTAAAAGAAATATTGCATCGGAACATAAAACTGTCGACACTCCAACGATTATTCAATCGTGCACTGCTACACCAGTATCTTTATTTTCACCTCCCACGACGTCATTTACATTTTGCAATTTTACTACTGGATCAATATTTAGCAATTCACAAACTTCTACAACATCTGCTATTCAAATAGTTCAATCTAATTTCGGAAGTGCTCAACAGCTTGTGAGCCCTTCTTTCTTTGGATCTTCACAACAAGCACAATCACCAGTATTGACAGAATCTCAAAAAATCCTTACTACTAGTAGTAGTTCACCAGTTACTACGAATGCTGTCTCTATATCAACGTCAGTGTTTGAACAGTCTGGAGTTTCTTTATTTGCAAACAGTAGCAGTACAACATGTACAAGTACCACGACATCAGCTATATTTGGAGCAAATAGTGTAGTAAATACCACAAAGTCGCCATTATTTAGCATTGGAGCTACACCTACTTCAACAACAGCAACAGTGTTTGTACCCAAAACTTCCCAAAGCTTCGTGTTTGATATGAATACTAACACTAAAGTTCAAACACCTCATTTTGAAACTTCGTCGAATAGTATTTTGTTTGGTGGCCACACCAATGTACCGAATACATCTAGAAATGTATTTGATATTTCTTCGGCCGGACCACTACTATCAAATTCTAAAGGAATTTCTACTAACGTGTTTGGTTCATCTCCGACAACTTTTAGTAGCACTGACACAAATTCAACTAGTTTCTTTGCATCTACGAATTCTGCAACACCTGCATTTGGACAAAGTGTAACATTTGGATCAACTTCCATATTCAGCAGTCCCAACACCACCAACGCAGGAGGTATATTTGGAATATCGTCTGCAGGGCCAACAAATGTTTTTGGTAATACAGTAGCTACTACTAGTAGTCCGCCATTTAGCACTGTGTTTGGATCTAGTGGTATTAATACTCACATATTCGGTTCTTCATCCGATCCATTCCGTTTTCCCGCTACCACAGGGACAAGTGAAACAAGTGGAAATTTCGGATTTAGTAACAAACCCTTATTCACAACGTTCGGCAACAATTCCAGTTCAACTAGTACAACTACACCTAGTTTTGGAAATCCTTCTTCAAGTTCATTTGGTAGCGGATTTACTCAAAATCCTTTTAGTAGAGCTTTGAATACAGAAGAAAAATCTCCTTTTAGTGGTGGTAGTTTATTTGGTTCGACAGTTACTACGTCATCATCGAGCATATTCTCTTCTGCATCACCGTTTAATAAAACTACTCCTACTTTCGGTGCTCCAGCTTTATTTGGTCAATCTCCAGCTTTTGGAAACCAAAATTCCGCTTTTGGTCAAAGTTCATTCGGTGGCAATTTGAATGTTTTTGGAAGTTCTGCACAAACATCCGCATTTCTCGGTAATAACACTAGTATGAATCAAAGCAATTTTGGTGCTTCGCCTGTATTTGGTTCCTCATTTGGAACGACATCTCCAGGAGGATTTGGCGCCCCGCCAACTTTTGCATCGCCTGCTTTCAGTCAAAACCTACCTTTCAGCACTGCGAATAAACCATTTCCGAGTAATAATATTATTTTTAAAAATATATATCATATATTTAGTATCATTATTTTAGGTACATTTGGGCCATCTTGTCAAGAAAATTCAACTTTTGCAAATCTGGCCAGCCAACAAACGTTAGGATTTGAAAGCTTAGCGCAACAAAATCAGACGCCCACTTCACAAGCCGCATTTTCTGGGTACGTATAGTCTCTCTGATATAATTTTGACATTTTGTTTAGTAGCTCAAATACTGTTAATACTAAAAGAGAATGCACAGAAAAAACGATGTGAACCGTTATTAATCGCAGAGCTACGCACCAATTCGGAAGAACTTTCAACATTTTGGTCGTTTGAAGTTTATACAATTTGACGAATTATTGAGTAAATTGGTTTGTGGAGACAAAATTATTTGTTATAATTTGAAACCGGATTATATGCAAAGTGCATATATTTTATGTTGTTTATTTATTTTACTACTAAGCACATTTGAAAATTAAAATAGACAAAATACATCTTAAAATTTTATAAAAACCATTGTGTGCTGTTAATCCAGCAAATATCCTCGAATTGAGGAGAATACTATCAATCCTTCGGAATAACAACCAACTTTAGCCTTTACCGGCATCCCTTCTCGGACCATGAAGGCCCAAACGTAACTGATCTACAAATCATAAAAATTGCGTGTGTAAGTAAAACAAAAGTAGACTTTGTTAAAATCATCTTTATAAATTTCAAAATTTAGCTAACATAGGAATTGTGTGAAGTAATTGACAAAATGTTCTTCCCTTTGTAAGTGATATAATGTGTTCAATTGAATGGTTCATCAAGTAGCCTTTAGTTGTCTTAATATAATTTGAAGTATGTCTGCGATTAATTATGAATAAGTCTGTCAACAGTGAACTGACGCTATCGCTTATTGTAAATGTCATTTATGAAATAAGAAATCATGTTCGTTTTTTTGTGGCATTCTATTACAGTCGAAAACCAAAGTAAACTGGACGTACAATGGACGTTTCATTTGAACAGACGATATAACCTTTCGTTAATTTGCAAAAAGATAGTAATTTTCAACCAAAACTTTAAATAGTCTAGTTCACAAAGTAACTCTTGCGAAATTCAATTCCTTCCTCCTTCAAAAAAAGGACCACAATACATTACAAATTCCACATGGATGTTGATTGATATGTTTTTAAAATTGTGTAAAAATTTGTATTATTTTATATCCCCAAAAGGATTATACAAATGAGAATAAACAACGAAAATGCAGTTGTAAATTTGTAGTAATTAAAAGTGTTTGCTGCAAACAAACGTATTTTTTTTCTAGGAATTCCTCATTTTCCAATTGGCGTTAAATTACAACAATCATCATCATCGAGTATGAAGAAAACAGATGTATGTTATAAGATATATTCATTGGTTTATTTTTTCGTACACATATGTATATATACATCTCCATCAAATTTCACGCATGCACATAGAGATAGTTAGATTTGTATCCAATATTCTTCACTAAGTTACTGAATAAAATAATATGAAGTGTTATAATCCTTGTAATTATTTACTCCCAATATTTTTAAAAGAAATGAAATAAACAAAAAGTCAAAGATGTTAGCCTTTTCGAAATACGAGGGGTGGTCCGGAAGTTCGTGGAATTGAGTGGGAATAGAGGCGCTCGCTAGGTGTCATTCTGATTGGCGACTCATCATTAGTATATAAGTTAAGTTACAGCCCTACAGCGTTTACGAATAGTTGCCTGCTAAACAAGTCAATCCGGAAGAAAACTGAAACTATGGAGGAAATTGAACACCGTGCTGTGATAAAGTTCCTTACAAAGCAAGGAAAGAACGCTCAAACCATATTGAATGAAATGGAAACCGTTTATGGGGAACAGTGCCCTAGTAAATCAACGATTTAGAAGTGGCATGGTCTTCTTAAACATGGTCGGGAGTCGATTGAAGACGACCCCCGCTCAGGACTGCCAGTTGAGGCCACCACATCAGACATCGTCGAAAAAGTGCAAAAATTTCTACTGCAAGATGCCCGTTTGAGGAAAAAACAATTATCTGCATTAGTTGGAGTATCAGATACCACCATTTTGCGTATCCTACATGACCACCTGGGTATGATAAAAGTCGGTGCAAGATGGGTACCGAGAATACTCACGTCGCTGCAGAAACAGCAGCGCGTCCGTGCGTCCAAACAATTTTTGGAACTGTGTAGAGACAAACCTGCACAAATTTTGGAGCGGATTGTTACCGGAGATGAAACATGGGTTTATCACTTTGAGCCTGAGTCCAAACAGGAGTCCATGCAATGGCATAAAAAGGGGACAGCACCGCCAAAAAAATTCAAAGTGTCAGAATCGGCTGGAAAGTTGATGGCTACTAATTTTTGGTATTGTAGGGGGATATTATTGATTGATTACAAAGAGAAAGGTAGAAGCATAACCGGAGAATATTACGCAGCGATATTAGAAAAATTAAAGGAGGCCATCAAGGAAAAACGTCGAGAAAAATTGACCAAGAGTGTGTTGCTCTTGCAAGACAATGCGCCGGTTCACAAGAGCAAAGTTGCAATGGCTGCTCTGCCCAAGCATGGTTTTCAATCAATAGTCCATCCACCCTAGAGTCCAGACCTGGCACCTAGTGATTTTTATTTGTTCCCCAAATTTAAAAAAAGACTTACGTGGAAGAAAGTTTTACGACGACAATGAGGTAAAGGAGGCAATTTTGGCCCATTTTGAGGCAAAAGATAAAAAATATTTTTATGATGGTTTAGAAAAATTAATTTATAGATGTAATAAATGTATTGTGCTTAAGGGTGATTATATTGAAAAGGAAAAATAGACTTATTGTTTTATTTTATTTAAAACCCTTCCATTCCACGAACTTCTTGACCTCCCCTCGTACTTACACATATTTGGAATGCAAATAAGAAAATAACTTATTTCAACGAATTTTGTAACGAAAGCTAAATGTTATTGTATAGCTTTATGGGACTAGTTATAGTTTTACTAATGTAATATTAACTAATAATTCTTAGAACATTCTCCAAAGGCAAAGAAAAGAAGTACTCGTACCGGAGAAAAATGCTAAATTTTAAACAGGAAACAATTAAATTTGCTTTTGCAACTTACCCTCTTTTCTCTACAAGCAAATTATTTTGAAAAATTAAAGATGTAATTTATGCCTACTGAATTTTCGTAGCCATCGTTGGTTTCAATTTAATATAATTCTTATACTACTGTTTAACGTTACCCCGAAATTTTTGAACGAAAATAGTTAAATGCTTTCAACAAATAAAACTCATATTGGCCAATTTACTAACCAATTACGTGCGATTTCCTATCGTTACTGCCCGCTTCAATCGCCCGCGAAGTTTAAAAATGTATTCTTGTATAAAACTTCAATACGGTACTTTTCTTGGGAGTTCGCCGAACTAGTAATATGCTGGGATAATATAGAACATATTTGGTTGCTCAGTAAGGAAAGCGGAAAAAATAATTGTTTAGCGATATATTGATCTTAATTAAAACATGCTTTTGTTCAGATATTTAGTAACAGTACTCTTTCTATTACAAATTCTAAAAATTCTAGGACGTTCTAGATGGATGCGATGTAAAATGCGCACTCAAGTTTTCTTTTTAATATTTTTTTACACTCATAAACCGGTTTGTAGAACTACCTTTTACTATAACAATTATTTTAAATAGTAACGTTATAGAGCGTGTAATGTTTGAAAAACGGTAACAATAATTTCAAGAAGGTTTTCACTTTGCATCATAAAGAAATATAATGGAAAATAGAATGTTGAAGGTTTGATAAAATTCCGTATAAGGGGCATCGAGTTAAGGATTTTAATAGATTCTGACGGGAAGCTCACACTTCGCTGTGTTTAAAATGGCCCTTCTGTTTTTTAGTTTAGTTTAAGGTACGTAATCGATTTAAAAAGGCCTATTTCTAGGTTATGTTTAGAAATATATGAGTCATAGTTTAAGAAATTTAAGTTGGTACTTATTATGTTTGCCCTAAAAATTACCAAAATGAATAGTAAACACTGATGAGCGGTAAAATTTCATTTGAATATTGGGGAATAATCCGTTGTATAATATTTACTATCCCATACTTTTTATATTTGAATAAAATATAGTTAAATAGACTGTTATTTCGTTATAGGAAAAAACAGAGCAAAAAGAACAAAAACAAATGAAGACATACTGAATGTTATTATTTATTACAGCATGTGAAATACATGAAAGTTACAATAAATAAATTAATTAGTTTTGTTTTGAATAGAATTAACTAATTATTACTTCGAAGATTACACAAAAAGTGTACCGAACTGGTAGTAAATTACATATATACAGCAGCTGATGTTCACGCCCAAAAGATTGAGTGTTGGTGGAGAACCACCAAGGCTTGGTTTGCTACCAAACGTTTTGCACGGCAGACTTTTGCAGACCACCTTGTGGAATGGTTATGGTGTAGGAATGTACATACGTAAAAGAAGTGTTAACCTGTTCAGGTAACTGCTAGCCACTGTTAGACAGCAGTACCCAGTGAAAATTTCAGGTCTCATTTTTTCGTATTATTTCGTATTAGGACAGTGTGCTGGTTTTTTCAAGGGGAGTATTTTTTTTTCTCAAACATTGGTATGCATTAAATTTATATAATTTAAACATCGAAGTTTTGCACATCTTTAATTGAAAAATCCCAGATGCTTTCCTAGGGACATTTAGACCATGTTTCAGAATTTCCTTTCTTTTTTTGCTGGCATATTGCTTATTTTGCAGAATTATTTTCCAATCTATTATTCGAAAAATATTTTGTAGTATATTATTTTATTCCCAGGATTATTTGTTAATTTATTAATCGTTTATTATTTTAGAAATATGTTTTTTTTGCAATTTGCGTGATTGTTTCTAATTTATAAATCATTTATTACTTTAGAACTATTATTATTTGTCCTTTTGTGATAGTTGCTTTGCATGACCTACTCATAAATTAGTGCTTTGACGTTACAAACAGTGTAGACTTAATATACTGTATTACTTGTATATGTTTAGTATTGATGGATGGGCTTACTTGATGCATATAACAAAATCACGTTAATATTAGAGTGCATTTTATAATTTACTACTAGTTCGGTACAGTTTTTGTGTAATCTTCGTAGGAATAATTAGTTAATTGCGTTCAAAACCAATCTAATTCATTTATTGTATTTCGCATGAAAATTATTGCTTGGTGGGACGATCATTGCACACGTCTATATTTCATTCACGTTAAGAATACAGTAGGTGGCGCTACGATCGGCGGCTGTATTACACTGGTGAAATTTAACCGATGGAACTGTCAAATGACAACTTCGTAAACATCCAAGTTTGGTTATTGAAATCTTGTATAATAAATAGGGAGTTTTTCATATTTTATGTGCAATACATTATGGTTATATGACGGAAAAATAATACCGCAACAATAAAGTATCAATTGCGATATAAAAGTATCCTTCGGTTGTTTCATTTACCGAAATAGTTGGAGCTTATTTAATTATGTTAAAAAGTAAATGGGAATGCATTTGGTGTTAATCGAAGACAACATAAATATCATATGATAAGCTTTAAAATGACAATATTGCCATAGATAAACTTGAAGCGAAAATATAACTTTGAGGAGTGGTTATATACAGTTTCAATTTTAAAAGAAATAAATTAAATAAAATTAAAAATGAAAGAAACATATGCATTTGATTTATAAACAAGTAATTTCAATTTATTTAATTTTCTAATGCTAGTTAAATACCGACGTCTCCATAGCACAATGTCACTTAAATCCTAATAGGGCAAATTGTCATATGCAGTAATAACCTGCAAAGGATTAATAAGTTGGTTTAAATCGAAGGTCAAAATGTATTATATTTACATTTAATAATTTTGTACATGTAGGCAAGTCATTTCTTAAAAAGAATGAATGGACATGTCGCCTAATTATAGTTTTTTGAGCTTTGTCTAAGTGATCGTATATTGTTTCTCGAAGGCGTTTCTTAGGGGGCAAGCTGGGAATTTATCTTGTATTAATCTCTTTGGCATTGTTCTCATACTATTCTTTCACTTAAATCAAGTCATGTTGCAGTCAACAGACGTTGACTTGGAATATTCTTGCTTCAATTGCATATATAAATTGTAAGCCATTAGCCTCTGCCTACTACCAATATGTTTCCCTTGAGGGTTTTTCAATGGTCCTACAACTGGATGTACTATTGCTTCCTCGGGCATACCAAATCAAAGCTGTAATTTTGCAATAGTAGAGTAAAAATTATGTTGTTTGTATAATTATGTAGTACCTTGAATTATTAAATGATGAGATAAAAGAACTCTGAAAAGAATTCTTTTTGCCACAACTTGCTTATAAAAATGAAATTTCATGAAAAACTGCAGGAAACAACGGCAACAAAATCGTAAGTAAATTTGACAACTGACAGAAATTTCATATAAAGAAATTACATCGCCCATTAGCCAATAACACCCGTATTTTAAGGCCTATCTATTCCAAGTCAGTCAGTTTGGTTCTAGCCGTCTAATAGAGCAGACGTGCTAACACAGATAAGACTATCGTATACGCGGCTTATCCTGTTTAAAAGTACGTGCGAAAAAAAGCAAAGGACTACAACAAAAATATTGTGATTCACAGGTATAATAAAGACCAAATAGCGGAGTATTATCTACATGAGTAGAGGATCGGTGCAATTGCAAGCTTCAAGGCCGACCGGCCGAGGGGCTCGCGGAATAGAAATAAGTAGGCGTGTGGGTATACAGGGTCTGACAGAAAAGTTTCTTCTCGAGAGAACTGAGCAACGAAGAATGGACAGTGAGGAAGGATACACATCTGAAGAGGCACGAAATAAAAGAAGAAGATATAGGGAAGAGCAAGAGATAGCTTTTAGAAAAAACACGACAATCACTAATAGTCTGGGTATCAAGCCAGTAGAAGTGGTCGTAGAAGATAGACAACTGGGATGGCTTGGACATCTGCACAGAATGGAAGGAGATCGAATCACAAACAGGATATTTGAAGCCAAAACAGAGGGCAAAACAGAATAGGTAGACCCCGAAACACCTGGAAGGAGCAGGTGTATAGAACATTGGAAAAGAGAAGTATGGGATGGATTGAAGCCAAACAACTGGCTCAGAATAGGAACCTGTGGAAGATAAAAATAAGAAATAAATAGTCCGACACCGCAAGGTATAAAGGACATACGATTAAAAAAGATATCTATTCCAAGTCTGCATTCTTAACGTGAATGGAGTATAGTGAATCTCAGAAAGTTACTGATTAAAAAATATAAATCCACCAGGTCTTTTGAGTCATTCATTATTGCAAAGAAATGTATTGCCAAAGTTAAACGAGTTTTGCTTGTAAAAAAGCGCATGAATTTTAGAAAATTCTGTTCCACCATTAACAGAGATGTCTGGCGATCAGTGAGACTTCTTAAAAGAATCACTTCAGACAACCAATCCTCTCTTCTTCCTGAATCATTGCAGGAAGATTTTTAATGTCGATGCTCTCCCGATTTTGTCCCGGAATATCAAGATATAACGTTTCCTCCTCCTACTCACGTTCACAGCGAATTCTTCGATAAGCACTTCATTAGCTAAATTTAGAAGTAATTCTACGTAACATATATTGCGCATATGTTAGGGCGATTTCCTTTACTGTACTATACTATGCAATAAAGACGTATCTTATAAATAACTCCTACCATTTGTAGCGTAGGTGTGGCTTCGGTTGCCTGTAGACAGGCTGAATATGTGTGACAACACCGAATTTTAGTTCCTTGTACTGAATCTACTAAGATGCTTTTCTTGGTATTTCAGCAATTTTGTTGCTATGTATTGTATTAAATTGATTGTTGCAAATAGGAAATATATGAATATAGTATCTTTTACAACAGGTTGTTTCGAATACGATCCAATTGGGAACCCTTACATTTTACAATCGTTCCAACGAAACTTCACCCATGATTATTTACCTTTAACTCTTAATTAAATGGCTACATTGCAGTCAAATTAAGATGTTTGTAGTATGTACACGTGTGTATAAAGCGGCATACACAAAACCAAAATTTCGCAAATAAATGTGAATTCAGAAACCTACGCATTTATTTTCTCTTTTCACGTTTAACATATACTTGTAATGAAACTAATTAAAATTTCTAATTGTAGAAATTGTACAATACATTTCTTATCAACCAACAAGTAGCAAGAAATACTTATGCACCAAAAGCTTGTTTACCTGTTATTTAAAACTCCACTGACGCAAAAGTTACTTTCCCTACTGTTTAGGTAAATGAGCAGCAGGCAGGCTATATATATTTTATTCAAAATACAATAATGTAAGATAAGATGAATTCAGTCATAATTCAGATTTACATGTAAAAGTGTTGTCAGTAGTGAATACAAAAAATATAATACAAAGTTTTTAAAGTATTTACAAACTATGAGAAATTGCATACAAAGGTATCAGTCACATTCCTCCTTCATCAGATCTTCTACAGAACAAAGCCACTTGTTCAAAACTTCTTGTATAGATGATTTACATCTATCCATATTTCGAGCAAAATACAATCATAATTTGCGCCACTTCCTATATATGTATTGTAGTACGGTGTTGCTTTTGGCAAAATCAAATCAATAACATTAAATTCACTTCAAGCAACTTAATAAGTGCAAAAATTCCATTATAAAATTAGCACCACATACATTTTATCTTCGTTGTTTGTGCATTAACTACACAAACTCATCCATATTGCTACGATCATTTTTTACTTCTGTTTGACTACATATATATATATATATATATATATGAAAACTATTTCTTTAAAATAATTTTATAATTTATTTTTCATATATTTTCATAAAGAAACACTTCTGATTGATGCAGTTTCCCAATTTGAAATGCTTACTAAACAGAATGGACTAATAGATACCACCTTCCTTTTACATGATCCCAACTTTAGTAATTTTCAGGTAGCATGCTTATGAATATAAAGTATTGTAGTATATAAGGATTATTCAGGTGCGTATCCATATGCATACGTAAAATACAACATTTATATTTCAATTGTGACCAGCTCTAGGACGCCATGTGTTCGAGTTCCAATTTTGTTTGGAGATCTAAAATACAGTTTTGTTCCGGCTTCTAATTAATCCAATACATAGTTTTGTTTGGGAAAACTCACCAGTAACAATGCTTTCTTAAACGAGAAACCTATATGGTAGGAGACCTATATGGTCATTGAATGTGTAACTGTACTACATCAATGGGTAGTAATAGTCCCTCTTATTCAGACGCCTTTACAAGTCCTGAAATAGTCCAGAACATTTAGCAATATCTGTCGCTAGGGAACCTTCTTTATCACTTTACTGAAACCATCAAAGCATTGAAAAAAATTATAGCAATAATTGATACAATACATACAAATGTTAGAATAACAACTGCAATTGTTTGTAAAGCCAGACCTCAAGGAACTTCTAGTTATTACGTTCTTTTGACGTTTGACAGTTACAGACGAGGTCTACATACCGTAGTAGTATATCTATTCATGTAAAACGCTATTGTGACACGTTTTATCTCTTTTCGACATGAATACGACGTAAACTTCGTATGCCGTTGCTTACGCCAAACGCGTAGCAGACCCTTTTTTGTTCTTATAAACATGTTTTCATCTCAAGTAGTTACGAAGAAACTGTAGAACATACGCATAGGTAATATGGCGTAATTGGGCCTACTTTGACATTTGAGTATAATTGCAAAGCAGATTTATTACGTAAGGGTAAAGATCCGTTAGGCCAATATTTGCAACATATTTATGGAATTTATTGGGTTGCACGACTGTAAGAATGTATTCATCATAGGTTCAAAAACAACAGAATAAAATGATCAACAACCGCAGAAAGAAGGTTTCTGATTTGTGTCGAAAACAAATGTAATAAGGCGAATATTAACTGATAATTCTTAGAACAATCTCCAAACGCAAAAAAAATGCTAAATTTTAAAAAGGAAACAATTAAATTTGTTTTCGCAACTGATCCTATTTTCTCAACAAGCAAATTATTTTGAAAAATGAAAGAAGTAATTTATGCCTACTGAATTTTCGTAGCCATCGTTGTTTCCAATTTAATATAAAGTAAATACTACTGCTTGACGTTACTCCTGAATTTTCGAACGGGAATAAGTTAACAAATAAAACTGATATTGGCCAAGTTACCAACCAATTACGTTCGGTTTTCGTGTCGTAACGGCCCGCTTCAATCGCCCGCGAAATTTACAAATGTATTATTGTATAAAACTTCAATATGGTACTTTTCGCCGAACTACTAATATGCTGGGATAATATAGAACATATTTGGTTGCTCAGTAAGGAAAGCGGAAAAATATTGTTTGTTGGTGATCTTAATTAAAACATGAGTAACTGCTTTTATTTAGATATTTAGTGAAAGTACTATTTCTATTACAAATCCTAAAAATTCTACGACATTCTATATGTATGCGATGTGAAATACGCACTGAAGAAGTTTTTTGTTAAAAAATATTTTTTACACTTTCTCACTTCAACCAGTTTGTAGAACTACCTTTTACTATAACAATTATTTTAAATAGTAACGTTATAGAGCGTGTAATGTTTGAAAAACGGTAACAATAATTTCAAGAAGGTTTTTACTTTTCATCGTAAAGAAATATCATGGAAAATAGAATGTTCTTGAAAGTATGATAAAATTTCTTCAATCCCTAGCCGTGCTAAGTGTCATGAATAATATGTTCGTATGCATTACGTATGTCCCATCGAAAAACCGGTGCACTGCATTTTAGTGTAATGCAAATCTCCGTGCTTTTATGCCTTCGCGTTCGGTTATCTGGTTCACGAGATGTTGTTTATATTACATATATTACCGGCGGTCGCAGGAGAGCATATCGAAGAGGTAGTCGAGCTAAATATGAACATGTTATTCAAAATAAAAATAGCCATGAATGGTTTGTGGTTGTTGATATTGTTGTAATCGCGACTATACATTTTCTGTATAATGATGACAAAATATAAACCGTACAGCCCTGACTTTCGCGTTCCTCGTTGTTTTGTCTTGTTCTAAGAGGCACACATACATGGAACGGACTAAATCTACAAAAAAAAAGCAAGATATGGCAACGCTTTTTGGTTAACATGATTTACACTGAGATTTAACTTTCTACTTCCAATATATGGCAGCAAGATACGCTGTCCGAACCAGCCACCCTCTCTCTAAACCAAACAAACCATACTATAACAATGGAATACAACTTAAATAATACTTTATTTAAAACAAAAAATAATTCCGCTTTTACGAACTTCTGATACAATACCGTCCATTTATGATACAATGCTGACGGCAAATAATTACGGAAACAAACTGAAAACAAAAACAGGGGGTCAGCATTACTTTCGGAATTATATGACCACTTATCTAGCAGCCGTAGGGCGGAATCGTAAGAAAAACTTCTATTCCACGAGTAAAATCACATTCAAGATGAAGTATCTTATACAACCATTCTAACTGCAAGGCCCGGCCGTTTGTATGTCAGAAATCACAAACCAAACTCATTGCCGTTATATGCCGCTTTCTTTACTATCTTCCTTTAATATATGCAGATAGCGTAACACGTTGCTCCCACAACGTTGCCAAACGCGTCTGCCTATCGGAATTCCGAAGTTTCCCACTACGGGGCACCACGCTACGACCAGCTTAATTCTTATTTCGTTTATGCAGTTTTACGGAGTTATTTCTTTTGTGATATTCGATTTGGTACAGCCTTTTTTCGATTATTTCGGAAACATACATTTTCAAAAAAAAAAAAAAAATAGAACCAACAAGAAAAACGGCTCTGTACCGGCGAAGAAAAATCTTCGGTGCCTGTTGCTTACAAAAAAAAACATTGTTCGCGTAGTTTTGCATAGAAAAATGAAGCAAAATAGGCAACCAGTTATACGGTATCCGACACAAGATTTTGGTAGATTCCATACAGAAGGCTCTCGTGATCTCGGATAGTATGAGCGTTCTTCGCGCCCTGGACAATTGTTTGCCTGGATTCGCTCGTACGAAAGACCTGTTGTGGGACATTAAAGTCATGATCCATGAGATACACAGCCAACACAGAGGCACCTCTTTTCTGTAGATACCCAGCCAAGGAATCAAAGGAAATGAAAAGACAGATCAGCGTCATTGTCGCTTGGAACCATCGCTAGTCCAACTAGATCCAAGAAATTTCTTCAACGAATTCAAGAGTTAGACTGGCAATCGTGGTGGGACAAATCGGAAAAAATGAAAGGAAAGACTCTATTTGCTATCCAACCTGAAGTTAACGATGTCCCGAGGCACTTCCAAATGCATGGGCCTTCTAGAGAATTTTTTACTATCTTAAACAGAATACGAATAGGTTGAACAAGATCTCTTCCGTATTGGAGTTTTGAAGTCACCATACTTTTTTGCTCTATAAAGGGTGACACAAACCATAAATTTTTCAACCGACTCGATTCGCTCTCCCTTTATGTCAACCAATGTCAGACTGAACAGCTTTTACGGGTAGTTACCGTATATGCTATATTTGAACATGACTATATTTTAAGATTCAAAAGTACACTAATATGCAGGATTAAAAGACAATTAACAATTTAAAGCAACATTTAAGAGTATATCATTAATAATTTGCAAATACATCAAAGTGCCGAATTCGTACTTTTCGAGGAAAAACGGTTTCAATAAACGTCAAACTTTGCGTAATTTAGATGAACAGTATTTGCAAAATACTCAGTTTGTACCAACTTCGCTGCAGCACGTCAGTGTACTCAAACGTTTAACTGTATGCTTCCTAGTTTTGTTTAAAATAAAATACGAGTAATGTCAATTTTTTTTATTAAAGAGCTTTTGTCTTAATATCCGTAAGATTTTATTACAGCATTATAAGGAGCCACAGACTTTGCAACTTTTTCTGAGGCTTGTTTGGTAATTTTCTTAAGCTTATTACGTTTGCGAATGCCCAACACTGATTTCACTTTTCTCTTGGTCTCCAACGTTCTAACAACTCCTTGATACTTCCATCCAACTTCGTGGGATAAACGTCCGACATGGCAAAACTGTAAATTAAAATAAATAGGCACTAGTATCTTTGCCTCCATTTGTATTAAACTACATATATTTGAGTAGTATACTCTCATACATATATTAATATCACTGAATATCAGATAATGTAGGTAAATGAATATAATCATCGAATATATTTGATATTTTTGTTCGTAAATATAACGAAATTAAAAAATTATTTATTAATATAAATTTATATCTAGAGTAGTAGCTATATAGCACAAGTTAATCTAAACGACGAGCAGAAGTTGTAGATAAAATAAGTTGTAGTAAATTAAATTCAGATGCATTAATTAAAATAACATTATGAGCGAAACAACCCTCAACTTAGGAGTGCAATTCATTGTACGACAATTCTTGTAATTCGAAATTGTTACAAATCGAGTTCGGATTTACACAAATAAATACTTAAATAAGCCTAATTTACTGCGAGCTCCCAGCATTAGCAATATTTATAATTTTAGCGTAATACTCAATTTTGAAAAATATAGTTAATATACCGATGAAATCATCGGTGACAAAAACATCATTCGGAAAAGAGTAATATTAAAAAAAAATACTATACTCCATTCACGTGAAGAATGCAGACTTAGAATTGATAGGCTTTAAAATACGTGCTTGCCATTGGCTAATGGGCGAGGCATATTCACATGAGAGAAATTGATGTTATTTCTTCATATGAAATTTGTGTCAGTTGTTAAATTTACTTAAGATTTTGGTGTCGTCGTTTCCTGCAGTTTTTCATTGTATTTTCTATCTATAAACAAGTTGTAGCAAAAATAGATCTTTCCAGAGCTCTTTTATCTCATCATTTTAAGGTACTACATAATCAATTACATAAACAAAATAACTTTTACTCTACTATTACAGCTTTGGTTCGGTATGGCTGAGGAAGCAGTAGTACATGCAGTTGCAGGACTATCGAAAAACCCTCAAGGGATGCATATTGGCAGTAGGCAGAGGCTAGGTTAAAGAATTTATTATAACTACAGATCTAGGTAGATTCATCGTCAGATACATCATATTCTGATTGTGCCTAATAAATTAATGAAATGTGCATAACACTTAGAATACGCTGATTGCTCATTTAAATCTTCATGCATTCCATACATTTAATTAAGGTATTCTATACAATGTACTACTTTTAACAGAACATGTATACACAAATTAATTGTATCAAACATTATATCGAAGAAGAGAATATGATGTAGTAACTGGATAATATTTGAAAATACACTTGAAGAATTTTTCATAACGGCAAATACATAGTCTTCATCAGAATCTGATTCAAATACTCGTTAATATCATTTGCATAATAAATTGAAATTATTTGTTCACCTTTTACACTCTACCCTTTAATTTATAAATCAAATTCATATGTTTATTTCACTTGTTGTTTTTATAAGTAAAATGCTAACACTAAAGGAGTCGTTTATATTAAATGTATTCCAGATATGAAAAGAAAACTATATAAATTTGTAATATGTGCAGTTAAGAGGTCGTTATAATTAATTTGTATATTTGGTATTTTATTGTACTCATTGATATGCATGCAATTATTTATTGATTGTACTGTTGTTGAAAATGTATATTGGTTTTACTGCAATCGGAGTGCAATAGATAAGTATACTTGCAGTGCTGTTTTCTCTTTTACTGAACAGCTCATCTAATTTCACAGAATTTGGTTATTATCAATGGATAATAACCAAATTCTGTGCAAGATTTAAGGATATTGTGTATTGTCGTGTACTCTGAAGCCATTTGATGGATTTCGATACAGTCCCGTTGAGCCCATTATGTATTGTTCATAATAAGCAACATTATTCCTTGTTTGGCTTTCTCTTGTATATATTGAATTGCTTACTTTCAACCATACCATTGAAATTGATGGAGATTACCAGCGGTGAGATTTACTTCATGACAAATGACTTGGTGCAACACAAAGTTTATCCATGGCAATATTGTTGTTTTTAAGCTTGTCATATGGCATTTATGTTCTCTTGGATTAACCCCAAATGCAATCTCATTTACTTTCCAACATAATTAAACAAGCTCCAACTATTTCGGTAAACGAAACAATGAAAAGATACATTTATAATGCAATTGATGTTATTTTTATTTTATTATTGCGGTATTATTTTACCAAAGAAAAAGTTTGCTATTTATTATACAAGATTTTAATAGCCAAACTTTGATGTTTACGATGTCATTTGATGGTTTCACCGGTTAAATTTCACCAGTGTAATACAGCCGCCGATCGTAGCGCTACCTACTGCATTCTTAACGTGAATGAAGTATAGTTCTAAATATCCAATGTTCAAATAAAAATCAAAATAATGCAGTATTTGTTTATTACGTTCTCTCGTAAGTCTAACTGCATTTTAATGCATTATAGATCAGTGTATTTCTATATTAAATTGCAACTACGTTTCTTTTGTATCCGAATCTATGCTTAAGAGGGGCTATATCGCACTCTCTACGTACTTTATAACAAAGGAATTTTGAAGCCTTGCCAAGCATTTGAATCGCTATTATTATTGCAATTTCAGCAGGAGTGGATAAAAAACGACCCTGGGCTGCTTTTAGATAAGAGTTCTACGTCTGAAAGAGTAGTAAGTTTTTGGCAATAAATTTGCAATAAAGCTTTGCATGCTTACTGTTTAATAAAAAGCCGAAAGTGACATTGACTTACTATAGTTTATGTTAAAATCTTTACCTTTTCTAAAGCCTAATAGGGTAACTTATTTATTTTATTTTTTTCAATTAGAATCTAATGCTAAAACAACATTTATTTTTTAAGAAAAACTGTGAGACAAAAATCACAACTAGATCAGCACGTCACTGGAAAACATAAACAAAGGATACGAAAAAATAAAAAAAAACAAATTCGAAGACTTCTCTGCAACAATGCCTTTCATCAATATCATCAAAGTTATGCCATGAAGAGCATTTTAATTTACGGTTATGTGAAGCGTTGGTAACAGCATATATATTCTGTAACCTTCACTCTACCAGGAAATCGGCATATCACGAAGTATTTTTATATTGCGAAAACTATTAGAAAAATTCCTTTTTGCAAAAATTATAAAGCTATTCCTGCTACTTGAAAAGTCTATGAATACGAGTACGTTAGCTCAACCGTCAATTAACGCTTCTACAGTAGACGTAGAGTTGTATAATCATTAATTTAGAGTTTTTGTTATGTATATTTATCATTAGTCTCGGCAAAGTGGGGCAAGTTACAGTGCAGTGCGGAGAACAACGTGGAGAATCCTAGCGGCTGTATCAAGGTGAATGTTCAGTAACGTTTACGTATTCGCATCAATTATGATCGTGACCTTCATGAGTGAGCATAGGCAATGCAGACGCAAGAATGTTTACACATAAAATAATGATAAAAAATATATTGTATAACGTCTTGTCACAAACTGGATGGCATCTATTAAATATTAGAATCATTAAGTTTCCACACTTGTTTCAATCAAATGAGTACGACGTGCGGAATAAATATTTCTTAATGAAAAGGACCGCTCCACATCCAGTGATGTTATATTTGCAAATTTAAAGTAATCCTAATGACAACTTAAGGCATCTTTCGACGCAACTTGACAAATTGTTTTAGTATGAGAAAATCTGAATCCTTGTCAATAACAGGCATTTATTTCGCCTTCTGACGTACGTAAGTGTGAGTGAACATCATCCACAATTTTAACAGAATTCACAAACGACATCGAATCATTTTGTAATTTTTCAATTCCCTCCGCATAGTAGTTTTTGCGAATACTTTCTAAATCACATTTTGCCTGACTATCTTGAAACATGTTTTGTTTTTTTTTGATAGCTTTGGCATGTCTCGGATTGAATTGTAAAACTACCTTCTTTATATCACCAAAATGTTCGCAGTAGTAAAACGCAGCCCTTACCATGTTTCCCAACGCGAAGTAACCGGCTGTGGTGATTCAGGCACTTTGGGACACAGTTCGTGAAATCTTTTTGTACGTTTTGGGGAGTTTAGAAATACTGCCTTCGTATGAGCTATCAGAGCATTTCCTCGTGGATAACATTTAGGAAACAATTGCGCCACAGGTTTAAAGCATGCCAGATTACCACTCTCTTCTCTAAGAGATGGTCTAAGAAAAGCATGTTAGCGGCACCGTCACCCACAACTGTTAAAAGTTGGGTGGTTGAAACTTAAAATTTGTTCAATGCCCTCAATATCACCTTTAAAATTTTATCGCTAGTACATTTTACAACTGTTTTGGAAGCAAATAAGATAGGGGATTTACGGTGCAAACTCTTCCATTGTACGTACCATCACATTTACGACAAAATGCTTTTGCCGATCGATTGTTTCGTCCACACATAATTTTTTATCTTTCAATTCTGCTTTAATTCTCCTTTCAACATAGTCACGATCAGATGGCATAAAGTTTCTTAACGATGGCCAACTTGGTAATGTATAATCCGAATACTTGCTCCAGAAGGTGACAAATGCTTGTTGATCTAGTAATGTGAACGGTACACTACATAGAATAAAACAAACACCTATATGAAATATTAATTGCTCGCAGTATCATTTGCCAAGGATTGCAGAACGATGTTTTATACTTTTTAGGTGGCGTTCATACTTCCACCTACTGGTACACGTCAAATAGTTGTCGCACTTTACACATTTAATTCTATCGCCTTCGTATTTTAAATCTGGCATACTCACTATTACGCTCTCTAGTTCATTCGAAATACGCCGTTTCCGAAACGTGCTTAATACGACATTCTCTAAGTATGTATGTACTGACACGCACTCACAACGACCAGTCGAATAATACTGAACGAGCGTGCTTTGATACGGGTATTCGATTCTCCATGCCACGCGCTTCACCCCTCCATGTTGTTCTCCGCATGGCACTGAAACTCTTTGCAGAGACTATTTATCAAAACTTCATTGATTTTTATTATGGTAATACTAAAATATCGTATACCTTATCTCGTATAGTTTCTATATGACAACATAAGATGGAAACAGAAAAATACAAATTACTAGGTGTCTGATATCAGCAACAACGCACGAAGATTACGCTAAACCCAATAATTATAAGCAAATTCGCAATACTGAACAAGCAGGCATTATAATTTTGTCATTGGACTTAGAAGATCTCTATTATGTAAATATTTTTTTTTCTAGTGGCTAAATATATGACAACTATGTAATGCAAAATTTTCTGTGAATATTTGAAACAGAAGTTTAGTTTATATATAACATCCAAAACAAATACAATATTTTGATATTCTTACCTTACGACCTGGTTTTAAGCAAATAACGCGTAATGCTCCAGGAACAACAACCCGCTTTCTACGGTCATATGGTGGAGGTACACCTTCATATGCTTTTAGTCTTCTTAATGCTTGTTTCCCCCTTTCAGTTTTATGTGGCAGCATTCCTAGAAATACACTGTTATAGCAAGCTTGTAAAACATCTGCAATAATTAATACCTAATTCAAATAGAATAAGTTTTATTGCAGACACAAATATTTATTTGACTAAAATCAAAATGTAATACAATGTTTGGGCTATTGCTGGTAATGTACTTAGGATTGGTGCATTATAATAAGTTTTTGATTTAAACGATTATAGAAAATAAAATACAATAAATTTAGAAGCTAAGTAACAAAATATATTTCGCTGAAAATTATCAAACACTTACTTATCACTCTCACTAAATAAAATAAGAAAAAATTTAGCACCACAAACCACTCCTTCTCAGTAAAATTTGATTTAAATCTGAACACTATTGTATATTTATCAAATGGCTTTATTAGAAAATTAACATCTACACCACCTTCATAAATTCTATTTAAAGATTAATTATAAATGCATAACTGCTCTGATTCTGCAAAATACAATTATTCATACTTACCTCTCACAGTCTTCCAAAAAATTCGCGATGGGGCTCTAAAGTGAAAAGGGCCACGAGCTGGATTTACATTGCAACGTTTGCGCAAGAATGATAAATACTTCAACTTGTTTCTTAAAAGACAATAAATTCATTGAAACAAATAAACATCAAAAGTCTAAGGAAATTATACCTGTAAAAATTACCGGATATATTTAATTGTTCGCATCTTACAACAATGATTTGATTTCCTTGTAAAAGTGCTTTAGCAACTATAGCCGACAGTCGACCTAACAGATGTCCTCTGCCGTCGATCAGAATAGGCTAAAACAAACACGAGAAAATATTTTCTGGACAATTAAAACACGTGTTAAAAAGGTTAATATTTAAAATGTCAAAGAGTTATCTGTTACAGATATATACTAAATCAAGCTTATTAATAGAAACTACTATATTACTTCAAAAGTGAAATTAATAGCTAAATGACAGTAAAATAATACTTACTTTTTTACTAAAACCCGTCATGTTGCAATCAAACCAGGAAAAGGACCTACAAACGTATAGCAATAACTAACCGGAAACTCAAAGATGGCCGACTATTGCCTACCAACATCTGTTCGCAAATGTCCCAAAGCAAACTTCACAAAAATTAGCCAAACATTGAGATATAGGTTGTATTTTCACAATTTCCTACCTTAAAATTCTGTTTCGCTGTAATAACGTATAAGAAAACATATATTCTTAAGTATTTGAAATTAACATTCAAAGCAAAGCTGCGTTCAGATTTAACCATATGGATCCGAATCATACCCAATGATAATTTTGGCGCCTAAGAGGTTGTTCTGCATCCTAGCACTGCAGGCGCTTCTGACAATGTAAGAGATACAGTAAATTGTCTGTTTCTTTTCTTAAAATAATTCCGCGTTTAACAATCACGGTTCTAAAGTGTTGCCCCATCGCGTAACAATACATACAGTAGACAAGTATTGAAGCAAGATTCTATGTGGTAGCATTTGATACCATCCGGATCACTTAGAAACGAAGGAATAGAGGAGAACTGCCGAGTTTCAAAAGTATTTTTGTCAGTTTGTTTGGCGAAATATCAGTAGATTGCACGCACTATTTGCCATCAAACAAGTATTTAAAAACATTTTTTTCTTTCTATGACTTCTTTTTTTATCACTTATAATTTTCGATATCGTAGGCTCGATTCTGCGCTTATGTGTTGCGGGGGTGGTTCACTTAAGGGTGTAGATAGAAGTCTGAGATTTTACACGCATGTTCCTGGTACAATTTCCTACAATTTTTTCTTTTAATACTTTGTTCTATCTTTTCTAGTTTCGGAGATAGTACGATATATTGTAGCTGTAGTTATTGTGCATACTAGAGATAAACAATATATATATATATTTATTGACACATAACACACTCTTCAGAAGACAAACTTTATTATATTAATTGCTCGCAATTAGCTTTTTTACGTACCTTTAATAGTGTGTATGAATGTTTGAGGGTTAAATAATGAGATTTCTCTGTTATTGTTTTTCGTTGTTTTAAATGCTTGTCGGCGTCGCGCCTATAGTATGCAGTTCGGCGCGTCTTCGGTCGCGCTCGTATTCGATCGATTCTACTCCGTGTACGCCTAGTGAATTCTATTCAAATGAGAACCAAATTCGCTGCCCTAACGAACTTCACTATTGTCAGAATGCCTATTCCAGGCGTAATCCTCTTAATAGGGCAAGGTCAAACTCTGTTTTAGTACGAGCGCCACTTACTGGGAGCAGCAGTATCACATCAAACTTCACTATATTTACGCCCTCTTCTTGCTTCTCTTACCCGTTCCCTTATAATTGTCGGCCTTTTTTGTAATTACAACGTGAAAACAATATAAAAGGTAGTAGATTCCAGTTTGAGTACATTTTTCTGGTGTACTTTTGAACTGTGAAACTTATATTATATTGATTCGCATAAGTATAATGCGCGTGTTATGTGTTATAAGAATACTTGTAAAGCAAAGATCCTTCATAGACTCCCTTACAAGGACGAAGAGGTAGGTAATCTATTATTTTTACATTATAAATAACATAGAAAAAAGGGATTCACGCTATGTAATTCGGTTTTCCTAATTCGAGTTATTCATATGTTGTACACCTATAACATATATTTTGTGTAGTACCAAACCCTTTTAATTTCTTTCTTATTAACTACAACTGGATATATGGTTTAGTGTAATTAAAAGGTTTTATTATTCACCTTGGAGCAAATAACAGTTATGATATTGAACCACAGAATTGCAGTGTAAACTAATGTGTAATTTATCATAATTATGTGATATGTCTTTTGTCAGTTTATAAGAAGTACCAGTTGTGTCACAACCATCCCAGCCATTACTCAAGGTTACTTCTAGAGTATGTGGGCCAAAGAACTCTTGTCACATGAAGTATTCCTACCATCGATGTACCCGGTAAGATTAGTATATTTTGCAATAAAATATGTGAGAACAAATGACTAGTAATCAAAATACTTGTAATCAAAAAACACATTGAGAAATTACTATGTACCCAATAAATATCTTAACCATAAGCAAAAGAAATATTACTATTAATATTAACCTTTTTAAAATTCTTGAAGGAATCATTTTTATTGACCATTATCTCTAATATAATTCCAAATAATTGAATTACCTTCATAGTTCCAACTTTGAAAAATTCAATTCTGAGCTGGGAACAACGTAGCGCGTCTGAAACTCCTAATCAAGGTATTTTCCACAATATTGTGACAACGATTTGTTAAAGGCTAATTTATTCTAAGGAATATATTTAAGATTGTTATACTTCTTGGAGCAAAGAAACTATGTTACTTAAAAGGGAAATACAATTCTTTTTTAGTTATTTCTCGATTTGGGCCAAAATTTACTCTAATACAGAATATGTTATGACCAAACACTCATTCATTCCTGCTATTGAAGAACCAATTGAAATATTTTACTTGTTAGAAATACAATCTATGGGATGCATCTATACATATGAAAATTGACAAGGGATCCATTGTATATTAATCTGCAATCATTTCAGGTGAATTGAAGCAGCAGGACACTACTGTCGATTCTTTCGCTTCAGATATGAACATAAACTTAATCAACATATTTTAAGAAAAGTACAGTAGAACCCGGTTATAACAACTTCGGCTGTAACGACACTCCTTTTTTAGCGTCAAATTTTAAGCGGTCCCGTACTTTACTATTCAAACGTACAGGAAAATACTCGGTTTTTGCGTCAATAACCCCTGATATAACGACAAATATTTACCACTTGAGGTATGTATTTATATTATCATTTATGGCTCAATTCCCAGTGTTTGCCTAGCCTGCAACCGACCGTTCGGGGATTCCAAGAATATTACCGTTTCTTGCAATGCGCCAGACAAAGTTCGTAGGAAATTTCCTAGTCGGCATAGGAATCGTGTGAGTGAAACATCGAGATTTCTTTATCGAAAATGTCATGTTTAAAGTGAAAAAGTTTAAGCGTGAACGACAAAGTCGCGATAATCAAAGCAGTCGAAAGTGGAAGGAAGAAGGCGGACGTGTGTTGCGAATTTGGGTTAGTTAATTCTACGATTTGTACAATTGTGAAAAATAAAAATGAAATCATGAATACCTTTGGGAAAGGGAAAGAAAAGTCAAAAAAAATTCGATCGTGCGAAAAGGTTGAAATCGACGAAGCGCTTATTACGTGGTTTAAGCAATGTAGAAGTGCGAATTTACCCGTTAATGGATCACTGCTTATACAAAAGGCCGAAGAATTTGGAAGTTTATTTGGAGACATAAATTTTAAGTGCAGCAAAGGGTGGCTGGAGCGTTTCAAACGGAGACATTCAATAACGTTCGGAAAAGTGAGCGGTGAAGCGAAAAGTGTTAATATGACAGAAACAGAGACGTGGCTAAATGTGGCCTAAATTAAGACAAGATTATGAAGACAATGAAATTTACAATGGCGACGAAACGGGAATTTTTTATAAACTTCTTCCAGATAAGACTCTGAGGTTTAAAGGCGAAAAATGTGTAGGCGGTAAACTCGCCAAAGAACGGTTTGTGTGTGCTAATATGACCGGTACGGAGTCATTCAAAAATAAGGAATAATCCAGTTTGTGACAACTTGAATGAAGATGACGTTCCGTTATGTGAACTTATTAAAAAGTGGCAGCAAAATCAGAGTGACGAAAACCAGTTTTGTTTCGACGACTTTGCATTCGTGGACAGTTGCCTTATTACGTCGGGAATGCGTTCAGATTCTGATATCGTGGAGGACATAAAACAGCGGGATAACGAAAACGATAATGAAATCGAGGAGGAAGAAGATTCATGCGACGAAGCAGAACACGTACCGACAAACAAAGAAGCCTTAAGTGCCATAACACTTTTAAAAACTTATTATAGGCAGCGAGCAACGTCACCTCAAATTATTGATAAAGTGAGAGAATTAGAAATGGATATAGAAAAACAGTTTTGGCGTGCGAAAACTGTGCAACGGAAAATTACAGATTTCTTTCATTAGACAAACAAGTTAGTATGTACCTACATGTGTAAGGTTATATGGTCAAGTACATTAAATTAATTAAATTCACAAACAGATACATATGTTTACCACCCGTAATATTGTTTCCCACCAATTCTTGTATGTAAACATGGAACTTGTAAAAACTCCGCCTATAGCGTCAAAAAATTCGCAGTCCCGTGACTGTCGTTATAACCGGGTTCTACTGTAATTCTTGTAATTAATACCAGAAGAAACAACGGCAGGTACTTCAGGAATTCTAAATCCGCAGTCCCTTGTAGAATTATGTCACCAGGTAATAACTAATTACATTTATTGTAGAGAATACACATAATTGTAACTTTATTTACTCACAGCACCCCCATTTACGTCAAATGCAGGAATTGCCACGGAACATGATCTACTGGAAATTATTGGATATTTTTGTTATTAGCTTTGATTTTCATTAGAAATGTACATAATTTTTAATTTGGTATTTGATATATTTACAATTTTTTTTAGTTTTAGTATTTTCATTTAACTTTTATTTTTGTTGCTTGGTTCCTTTATATATTTCAAATTGTTGCTGTTTGGTTTATGCTTTTATGTAAACCAAATTGTAAATATAGTTTGTAATAAAATTATTTTTACACATGTTTTGGTTTTTTGATATTGTAAATGCTGCAACTTACCTATTAGAATTGTGATATTTATTTTGTATTCTTGTATGCTTGTAATCAATGGAGTGTATCAAGTTACATTTTATAAATGTCTTGTTTGATACATATCTTTTTGATGGCGAGCTTATTTCAAAGAATACAAAAACTGGATATTTAATTAATATATTTACGATTTTCAAATTCCCGCCCATAATGTTTAGTACGGAAGCCACTTCCCGACAGCGCTGACACATCTCCGATCGGTAATATAGGAGTTACCCCGGCGTCGCTTATTCAGCATTTTTTAAGTTGTGCGCGAGTATCAAGGGTATGGCCCTCACATTTTTGGGGCGATGTTGAGTCTTACCTATCTCATACCCGAGCAATTTTTGTTCAAATGATCGCTTAAAAATTCACCCCAAATCTGAATACAGTCCAGGTAGGTACAGCACTGCAAGGTACAATTCCGGGATGCCAAAATATGCCTCACCTAGCAGCGTTTTCTTGAAGCGGTCGCCATCTTTTGCAGCGGCAAAATTGTACACTTTACGCAGTGCTGCAATAAAGAGTAAACAAACTCTGAATTTAAGCATTCTACTATTAACATGAAACAAGATGTTACATAGCCAAATAGATACATATATTTTATGAAAGAGTAGATAAGCCTGCAAATAAAATTGAACATATTCTAACGTATTGAAGAAAAAGACTGTAGGGTATCTATTTCCCTTTTTTACCAGCACATTGCTTTTTTGCAGGATTATTTTTAATTTATGTATCATTTATTATTTGAGAACTACTGCTATTTGTATTTTTGTGCTAATGGCGTTGGAAAAATTAAAAGAAAACCATTATGCTTAGCGAATTTGTTTAGACATATAAATGTACGATATTTTGATACATACAATAAATATAATATTTACAGTCCTTGAAAATCGAACTTTCAGCGTGTGTTGTGTTTTATAAACCCCGCTTGTTAAAATAAGGTGCAAGGTTTTTGTTAGCTCCACTTAACGATTCTTATCTTCCTTGGGTTTTCCAACGGTTTTCTTAATTTGTGAAGTAAAAATTTTATAACTCCAGTAAAATCGAACCTACGGACTTGTTTGTCGAACAGATCCAACGTGACTACGCCACGGATCTTTAATAAACGAGTCGCGACTTCTGCTAAATTTGATTAGATTTATAATATATAGAAAGATATTCTAATTTTTTTTTCTCTATTTCTAATTACCTCCTTATAAAGTAATTATAATAATAATTAATAATTATTATAATTTCATTACGAAGTTTATTATAGTACATTTTGCTGTTTACAAATTCTAATTTATTGATTGGAAATAAATCTCTATAACCATTTATATATTGGATTGTACATAAATTTGGGAGATAATCATAAAGTAGTCAAAATTAAAATATTTACGATAATACATTTTGTACAATATAAGATGCTCTGATGACAAAAACACATTTCAATTTCTTTTGATTCTCGTATTTAATGTTTTACCTCAAAAATAATGTTATAAAGGTAAATTGATATAGAAAGAGGAATATAATGTATGTATTTATAAAGTAAGTAAACATTGTAGCAATACTTTGGCTTCACGTTTATTATATACAATTGATGTATCCTACAATCACGATAAAATTGCTATGCTGCGTCTTACACCTAAACCACCACTTGAATGTAAATTGTCCAAACTTGACCACTTTTTTAAACCGTTTTTCATGGCTTCAGCGGTGTATTTGTCCTCCATCACCCTTGACATTGCCTCAAGCTTTTGAGCCCTATCTCTGCTTAAAGGTTCACAGGGAAACGATAAATCATTTGCTTCGGCTAAAGTACGTAAATCGAAATAATATTTAGCGTAAACGCTGGCTGGTACATTAATGTTGAATTGAAGTAATTCAAGAAATTCCCTTTCTAACTCATTCATATCTTTAACAGATATATCTCTCAATATCTGACAGTAATCCACATTCCAAACAGCTTGATCATCCCACACTTTGGATGCTAACAGTATAGCACCTAAAACAAATTATACTTACATTTCTTTAACATACTATCAGATAAAACTGTAAAAGCTAGTGGAAACAAAGTGGACTATAACAGTTAGTACATATTTAATTCCTGTTCCTAAATGATTATTTAATATACTATATTTTATAAGATATGTTTATTTGTATTACTCTACTTAATCCAACTTCTCTATAATCCAAGTGGTGCTTATTTGTTAGAGAGCATAGAATCGTGGTTTGTAACAGACTGATCTAGAGCAAAGAGCATACTCTATTTGTTCAAAGTCGAGATACGAGCATTTAAAGAGTTTTAACAATGATATTCGACGCTTAAACAGCCACGTTTCTCTGTTCGAACATCGTTTGCGCAGTCAAACATTAATTGCGCCTGTTTCTTTATTGTCGTAGGAAGTTGTTTGAATAGTTTTAAATATATACGATTGTTCGAACAATGTAAAAAACATCTTTTATAACTTTATTTTATTTGAGATTAGTTACATTTGCTTTTGTCTATTACTTACTATTTGTTTGCACAGCTCTTATCACAGTGTTCTAACTTACCCTATAGTAGAGATTTTCTAAGTTCCGTTGCATGTCATTACTGACGTTATAAGCAAAAGAGCTCCGCTTCATCAATAAATCAATGTATGAAATAAATCAGTACTTCAGCGTCATATTAGATACCGTACTTCCGGGAGTATTTAAAAAATATTGTGTCGCGCACATAAGGTAATGTCGAACTACAAGGTTAATGTTATTTTCAACTTACTTTAATTTCTTTGCAGTATTAAAATATATGTAGGCGCCTAATTTCTGCATGCAAAAATAAAGAGTGGACAGAGTGTAACATTAGATAAAATGCAAATAACCCATTTATGGCATTCAACAACTTGTTAATCAAATTACATCTCTCGGTACAGCTGCTTACGGGCTGCATGTTTTTGGCATGGAAATCTCATTTTTGTTGTATGTTTGTTCTGTGCATTATCGAGCACACGGGATCGGTAGAACGTCTGTCTTGGCGATATACTACGAACGAATGACATACGTTTATATTTCTATCTTTATCTTTTAATAATAATAATAATTCATGACTTGGCATCCCCCAACAGCTTTTCACCAATTACAGGGGGCATAGGCGGCCATAAGTTATTACGCCTGTGGAGCGTCTTAAGATATTCGTTCTCAGCATTCGCCATGGAGTGAGAAAAACCACAGAAAACCTCAACCCTGAGAACTAGCCCCGGGGCTCGAGAATCCGGAACATCGAAACTGATAGCCAAGCGCGTTAAGGCACCGAGTCACCAGCCCCGGCGAAAACTATCTTGACTAATACTTAATAACTTTACACATGTGTCGTTACTAGACACGGCAATTTGTGACGCAGCGCCTTTCTCCTATGATTCTGACTTTAAATATGTTGCCATTTCATTATAATTTAAATACATATAATTTGCCAATAAATAATAAGTTATTGTGTAAAACACAACTTATTTCTTAAATTATCTTCAAGGAGTATTACTTCAAAACCAAAGAAAAATTACATCTTTTTGTTGTACAATCTATAAAAAAATGGTTAGTATTTTGTTCTTTTTAATAGTAAACCAGTACGACAAAATATCAGATGTTGCTGGACATTACTATCTTTCAATTTTAGCTTTAGTTTAGCATTATAGATTAGCGTTTTTTATCAATAATTATAAGCGAACGTGCAACGCCGAACAAGTAGACTCGTAATTTCGTCGAAAATTTTTAATGACTTGCAACAGAACCTAGGAAATCTCTGCTGCAGATGCTGTAATGACGTCATATATTTATCTAGGGCAATTTAGAACAAGACAAATATACAAACTAATAACTTTATAACTAATTGATTGTAACTTTTTTATTTTTATGGTTTGAAATGGAAGATGCTCTACATGTTTTAACTAAATTCTGGGGTAAAGAAATGTTATAAAAGTTGAATTTACAAACAACTGTGTGTTTAATTTGTGTAGTGCAAAACTAGTAAGCTTCCTCACAGTATGGCATTATGCACTACATACATGTTGTACATAAAGGACCCTTTTTAATAATACACTCTATACTTTGTTATATGCAAAGTGTTACGATATCAACTTCTTAAGGATATGTCAAGATAGGTCGCAATAAAAACGATTGATCAGAATTGATCATGATAGGGTAAATATGTAACAAAACATATAACTTGATTGAATAAATAATTCTTGAAATTAGTATTTCAAAATTAAAGAACTAAGTTATGAAGTTATTAAAAAACTCCAATTTAATCATTGAGTGCCTATATCCTACTCTTGCTCCTAGAACTGACTGGGTTGTCCATTACAAACTTGAATTTACAAATATGGAAAAGGATATCAAGATATATATATATATACTAACCTAAAACTATCCGTTTCCAGTTTGAAGGGGCAATATCTAGTTCAGCATAAGTTAATAGTCTTTCCAAATATACAAGTGTTGTTATTGCGCATTCGGCAGTTAATTGTGCTGCATTAAATAAAGTTCTTATGAATTTATAAATTTGTCTATGTTCAGGATTATGTTTATCATATTCATCACTAACACCTTCCTTTGTTAATGGATGCAGTCTTTCATCAAAAATACCAATTGTTCTTTCAGAGTCTCTATTTTTGATATGGTAATAAATAGCCAACGCTACGCACTTTACTGTATTTTTTAAATTAGGTTGTGACACAGTGCTATCATCTAAATAAATTGTAGAACACGAACTACTTTTCTTCAGTGGTCGAAGATCTGTTATTTGGTGTAAACTTTTTCTCCTAATAAGACCATTTTCAATTGCAATTTTTGATCTCTCCATAAATAATGTTTTTGCCATGGGATCCTTTGAAGGATCCAATTCTCCATCATCAGGTTCCCTTTCACTTATGTGTTGCAAATTGTTAATACTAATATCACCTTCATGTAAGGATGCATCTTCGGTGGGATTTATTACACGATGAGTTATTTGTGGACTATTGTGTGAGCAGCAACTATTTTTGTTACCCATTTTCCATTTATTACTAATAACTAAATCAAGTAATTTAAAATGCTTTCAGATATTTCATTATTTTAGGATCACAGCAAAAGTATTTAACACTCAGATTATATTAACTACACTGCACACCCACTAACTTTCTTCCTATCAGCCGCTTGTGTATCCATACCACCTAAGTTAATTATATATATATATGTATATATACATATGATATATGTTTGGCTATAGTACTATAATTTTACATGTATAATGTAAAATACATATTAAATAATAAAATCAATAACTCTCCTGAAAAATATTCCATTTGTATGATGTGCAAGATGTATGTACATCAATTTTGTATAGATACGTGCGAATTACTGTGGTCACGTTCGTAAACACGTTTATTTTAATCCAGACGCATAGTTTGTTTTAATATCATTTTGCCAAGTAACTAAAAGATATGTTCAACACAGTTGTATGTAACAATGATATATTACACATTTTTATGCGTCGTGCTAATAATTTACGCAATTTATTTACAATTACGAACACGCTCATTAACATGACTAATCTCCAATTTTCGGTTTTAATCCTCTAACTTACTCTAACTCATGCGCGACTTTTTTTATAGAGCAAGGTCAAGTTCCCTACTAGTACGGGGACCACTCCTCAGAAGCAGTAGTATCGCATCAAATTTCACTATGTTTATGCTCTCCTCTTGCCCCTTGCCGCGCTTTCCATTGTAATTGGCCTAGAACTCCTTAAGGTATGCACACGGAAAGGGTATTCCCCTTTCCATGATTTTTACTTCTTCCTCGATAACAGATGGCAGTATAGGATTATAGTAAAAAGAGATCGCTAAGAGTATTTTTTCAAACCAGGAATTCTGTTAGTAATACAAGCGCCATCTCATGCCAACAAGAAAGTATTCACGCTAAAATTTAAATATCCCCCTTGATTTTTTTTACAGAACTTGTAGGATACAATTGCATGGGTAGTTGTTGCCAACAATTGTGTCTTGCAAGTTCTGTGAAAAAGAATGAATATTTTCTCAGTTGGCACTAGATGGCGCTTATAAGTACCCATTTTTGTTTACATTCAGGTAGCTCGGGCGCCGCCGCCGCTGAGTTCCACTACCACGTGGGCCGTGTTGAACGCGACCGCTAGGTGCCGGTGCTCAAGCAGTGGTCGCTATCAGAGGTCGCCATCTTGCCTGGCGAAAAAGAAAGTCCTCGACAATATAGCGGAGAGTGGGGATAGACAACTAACATTCAAATACAAATCCATATTAAACTGCGATCTATGTAAGAAAGGAATGACATTTTTTTTTTGGTTCTGACCCGGATCCCTATAAAAATACATTCTATAGAAGTTTGTGTTGAAAAAATAAATAGCTGTATTCTTTGTCTTGTGTCCCATAAACCAAAATTTGTATATTTAGCAGTGCCGTTCATACTGATCTACAACTCACGCTTTAATTGCAAAAATATCGATATTTACGAAGAAAAGACTAGGAGCAGTTTCGGAAGAAAGTGATCTATATCTTTATGTTTTATCATTTCTCGTATACCCTTTGTTTCGCTGTGCAAACATACATAATGTTTCTTTTCCGTAACATTTTCTCCTTTTGTACTTCCTGTTATCAATAGTATGCTCCACCTCCGTGTATTCTCTTGTTTGTTAAACACTGTTCGCAAGTATACTAATTACTTTGGATAGTTATATTTACTTGCCACTAACTATTATTTGAGTGCTAATGCATATGCATCTTATGTATGTACAAACTACAATTGTTCTTGTTAAAAGTCGAGAGCATGCAAGACAACAGTTTCAATTGGAAATACTCTACAAGAAATCCACTAAATGGTTTCTATTAACTGTTGTATCATGATTTATTACAAAATACAAGGGAAGTTATTAGTAGTTTTATCAGAACAAAAGACTATGGTGAATATATTACCCGATAAATGTAACCTTGGTACAGCATTATGAAACAAGCGATTATTAACACTTCAATGATCTGGTATAAAGTGTCTGCAACATACTCGATGACTTTTATAAACATTATCTTTCGGCAAGGCATTTAATTTGGGATTTTTACACGCATTCAACTAAACTGCAAATTGCTCTGGATATTTGTTAGGAAACAAATGCCTACTGGATGTAGAATCGTCACATCCAAACACAGCGCAGTTATTATATTTATTCATTTTCTGCAACAACATATGCTATTATAAATTCACCTTTCGCTTAATAGTTATTCTTGTATTAGTTAATTTATATATGTAATTATACCTGCCTTTCCACAAACAAACAACTAACTAAATTGTCTTTGAAATTACACACTAAAATTAACCAAACCCAAATACAAAAATTGGAAAATATATATATATAAAAATATATTAAAAATGGGATAACATAAATATGAACACAACAGGTATTACAGTATCCTACTTTTCCACTAAACGGCACTATAGCGACCTCTACTATTACGTCGGAAAATGACAAAGTACTGAATCACCTATATCGTATAATGCTCGCACTCCGTGGTAACGCTTAACATCTACGTTTTTATGCGGCAGTTATGCTACGGCTTAACTTTAAACAGAAAGAAGAGCGCCTGTACCATGTAAATATTTTTAAATTTCAATAACCTTACTTTGTTTGTAAACAAACGTATCGGCTAAGCAAAAATTATTTGTACCAATTTCAATAAAAATGGATTTAATACAGGAAGTTGATGAAATCGTTGATAATATGGTAGAAGATAATGAGTTAGATGTACTAGAATCTATAGAATATGGCCTACCAAGGCAAGTGTACGTTCGACAAAACTAGGACAAAGAATTTTGAGATGTAAATGTCATACCTCGATTTTGATTGTCTAGGACTTGTGCGATGAAGTTTTTAAAATTAATCGAACAACATGTAAGTGGATGAGTTGCGTGACTACCTATATTTTAAGTTTTTTTTGTAGGAATAACTGGTGGTCCTATAAATCAGTTATTACTGTGGCTGCGATTTCATTTTATTCCGCAATAATGACCTACAGGAGGCAACTTACAAGAAATTGCAGACCTTGCTAAATAAAGTAGATTTGTTACATTTCCTAAAACTGAAAAACAAAAAACTGTCAAAGGAATTTTATAGTATCGCATCATTGCCAAGAGTTATTGGAGTCATTACATTATATTATATTACAAGTTTCTAATACATTTCGTTGGTGGAAATAGTGTTGAACTTTTCCACAAACAGGAAATCTTACTTTTCAATGAATATGCAAATGATTTGTGATACCACATTAAAAATTAAGAGTTGTTGCATGATGGCTTGAATCTACATATGATTCAACTATTTTCAATAATAGCAACATTTCGGCTGAATCCGAAAGCAATCAGTATCATTCATCATATTGAAATCAAACCAAAAAAAATGTTCTCACAATTCTTTAATTCAATTAGAACTTTTCTAACACTTGTAATTGTTTTTTTTTCATTCAATTATATTCCTATATTTCTTTATGAGCGATAATACGGATACTTTCTCAACTGCAAAATTCTGGATTCCATGATTCTCAAATAGTGTATAATTAATATCTAATTAACAAGCACATCATTTTTAAAAGTTTTTTTCGTGTATATATTATTCGTAATAGAAAATCCAACGCCGCCAAATTACATAGGTTTAAGAACCATACATTAATAGATAATATAATAGATATAATAACCAGTTCGGCGCGTATTCGTTCACGCTCGTATTCGGTTGATTCTACTCCGTGAATAGAGAATTCTATTCAAATGAGTACCAAATGCGCTATCCTAAAACCCTAACCACATACGTATATGATATGTATTAATTTTGTTTTACATTCATCGACGTGTAATGACAGTTTTACTAATTTAAAAACGTAATTACATCAAATTCTTTAAAATATAGTTTCATAAAACACAAAATGGGTGATTTTGATCAATTAGAACCATCCTTATTGAATATTATAAATCAAACCTCACTAAAATGGATTTTTGTTGGAGGAAAAGGAGGTGTTGGCAAAACAACATGCAGGTATGTATAGGTACATGCATTTTATGTGAAATTAATTAAAAGAATTATTAGTTGTAGTTTAGCAGTACAGCTGGCTAAGGTTAGGGAGTATGTATTGATTATATCAACTGATCCAGCGCATAATATATCAGATGCATTTGACCAAAAATTTACAAAGGTTCCAACACTAGTCAAAGGTTTTGATAATTTGTTTGCAATGGAAGTAGATCCTAATGTTGGTTTAAATGAATTACCTGAAGAATATTTTGAAGGAGATCAAGATGCAATGAAAATGAGTAAGAGTATAGTACAAGAAATTATAAGTGGATTTCCTGGAATAGATGAAGCTATTAGTTATGCAGAAGTCATGAAATTAGTTAAGAGTATGAATTTCTCAGCTGTAGTGTTTGATACAGCTCCTACAGGACATACACTAAGGTTACTATCCTTTCCTCAACTTGTTGAAAAAGGGTTAGGAAAATTATTAAAATTGAAATTAAAAATTTCACCCTTAGTTTCGCAGTTATCTGGCCTATTAGGAATACAAGATTTTAATTCAGATACTTATTCCACTAAATTAGAAGAAATGTTATCAATAATCAAACAAGTTAATGAACAATTTCGGAATCCCGATCAGACCACATTTGTGTGTGTGTGTATTGCAGAATTTCTATCTTTATATGAAACTGAACGATTAGTTCAAGAATTGGCAAAATATAAAATAGATACACATAACATAATTGTCAATCAATTGTTATTTAGAAAAGAAGGTGAAAATTCATGCAAAATGTGTTCTGCTCGATATAAAATGCAGGAAAAGTATATGGCACAAATTATGGATTTATATGAAGATTTTCATGTCACCAAATTGCCTTTGATACAGAAAGAAGTCCGAGGAAGTGATAATGTGAAAACATTTTCTGAGTATTTAATTAAACCATATAAACTTTCATAATATTTATACTTGCTTTACAATGGTATATATAGTAGATTAATATATTGGATGAAGTGTTTGTTTTGATTATTTTAAAGGCATATAGCAAATCAATATGGCAGATATGTACACTCTGTTAATTTTTAAATGCGAATCGAAGTGAGGTAGACAGCCAATGTAACAAGCAGTCTATAGTAGTGATGCTTAATCTTGAATTTTTTGAGTGGTTTACAATTTTTATTTCATGATGAAGTGTTATTTTTTGTTTTTCGTTTTATTTACAATAAAATTTATGTAATTAAAGCGATGAATACAATTACAACATACGGTTACGTAAACATTTGAGAAAATAACGTGCAATGATCACAGTGCGTATGACTGAAAGAGACAATTACTTGAAAGAGAGGTATATATCTTCGATACCACCATAATATGTATTCTCAGCAAGGAGTTTGCTTATAGCTATAGATTCTAAACTTTTTGTGGCCTTGAGTAAACTAATACGTCTGTAAATAAGTAATTGAAGAAACGGAATCGTTAGTGTCTAAGAAGTGGACGCTTGTCAAACACAAAATATAAAATACCACACAGAAATCCTGAAAATATTTTATATTCATTTCAAGGAATTTATTTCTTACCTAAAATTTCAAAATGTCGAAAGTTTAATTAATATTATATCTGT